>VSDK01015687.1:6448-35631 GCA_009767595.1 Symbiodinium kawagutii
GCATTCCTACATCTTGCTGGCTACCCAGACCATGGCTATTTGTCGCTTGCACAATCATCACTTGGCAAGTCAGCTTCTCAGATCATTGAGGCACATTGGTGAGGAAATGGAGGTAAGTATGTGCCTGGGTAAGAAAGAACACGGGAAACCTTTAAACAACTTAGAACATTGTCGCTCTGACACCGTGATTTTGTTACAAGGACAATCACCGTTATACAGTAGTTGGACACGGCCGGAAAACCTGCAGCCTGCAGCTGCATCTCAGGTAAACACTTGCTGGCGTTGATCCTGCGCCAGGATCCCAAATCTTGGGACTTCGCTCCCCGAAGCTACTTGCTGCCTCCTGGAGATGGGCCTTACACATCCGAATTCGACACATTTCAGTCACTTGCCACTTGAGTTCTCCGTCTGCAGTTGGCAATGTATGGTTGACTTGAGGGCGATTGCTAAGGGTTCAAAATCCTGTAAAACCAGGTGTTTGGTGCACCCATAAACATGGACATGTCTAGATTGTCTAGTGAGCCTTGATCAAACAGCCACGGCAATTGTTACCTTTGGAATCCGTGGTTAGTTAATTGCTGAGGATCCATGGCCAGATGAAGAAACCCGTCAATATTGGACAGCTGCAATGCTACTGGACCACGTGGGACGTTTCACATAGTAGATGCGAAGGAAGATGCAGGAAGGTAGCAGGCTCTTGCATATTTGTTCCACGATATGACTGACGGACTGACGATGTCTCATGCATTGTGTCCCAGTTGGTTTGAACCATTTTGAACCTACGGTTTGTGTTTGTTGAGGTTTGCAACAGTCAGCTCCTAGTCGGATCTTGGTTTCAAAAGAATCACGATGCCAAGAAGCTGGTACAAGCAGGGTCAAGCAGCTTGGGACCACCACGCGATGGAAACGCCGACTGGCGATCAGCAGGTACCATGGAAGACAACATGGTGATGGTTGGATTGCATCATTTGGATTCATTTTGAAGTGTCAGTAACCTCAGCACATCTAGGTGTCACGCACAATTACCCTGTGTTGCGCAAAGGCATTCGATTCACCCTGAAACAAGCAGAACCATTGTCATCATATCAGGCTTCCCCAACACTCAGGGTATCTCGAGGTCACTATGCTTAAGAGTGAACCCATGGTCAGTGACCCATCCACTCCATCCACCGTCAACATCTTCAGCACTGGGTCGCCAGGCGCGACTTCGCGCTGTCCTCGAAGCTGTGCGTCTTGGCCGAGGCGGTGCGCACCAGGTGACGTGGCTGCCAGGGTCCCCCCGGTCGCAGGACGGTCTGTGCCTTCCGGGGAGTCAGCTTAGCCGCACCGGCTACGGGAACTACCAAGCGTTGTGGGTAGCTTCGTAGCATGACATAGCATGAAACAACCACAGCTTGTCAGATGGCAAATTTTGACCAATCTATGAACTCCGCGAGACGGCGATGGAAACAAACATGAACTGGGGGGCATCGCTTTGAAAGAAAGTGGTTGATTATAGATTCTAGATGGATCACCAGTGGTTTGCATGATCTTTTATCAACTGCTTGGATATAAAGAGATTTCAACTGGCTTGCGGTGGTCTAACAATACTTGACAGGCAGGGAATGACAACATCAACTCCAGAAAAAGGTGGCATCCACCAGGCTACGCATTGATGCTGCGAGCAGCCATGCTAGCCATGCCGCAGCGCCAGGGGCGAAGTGGCCATGGAGCAGTTCTGCAAGGATCTGCAGGAGCAGTTGCAACTCATGGGGAGTGACTTGGCACGCCCCAGGGATCCCCAGGGACTGTTAACTGCTTGGTGAGTTCACGTTTGGGCAACTGCCAGTAGTACTCAGGCATTAAGATAGCTATGACTAGCATGTTACATGATACAGTTTGACCAACTTGCCTCAATTTGTAGGGTTAAGAATGCGTAATTCATCGTTCACAATAATGTAATTGCAACAGTCACACCTGGCCCTGAGCCGAGCTTGTGAAGGTCTAAAGATTTTGATGTCTTTCGTTCAGATTTGGTGCCTCTGATTGCAGAAACTTCCAAGGTATTTAATGCCATTGTCAGATCAGTTTTCTTGCAGGCTTGCCCCCTTCATGATGGCCTGTAGCCATGAGTGTCCATCGATGCTGATGGTGTCGGTTGCATGTTGCCATTCCGATGGTCTGCAGATTTTCTGGAGATAAATCACCGCCCAGGATCCTGCAGCGTCGCAATCCAAATCCCACTCCTGTTGGTCGAAACTGACCGGCTGGGATGAGGGGCCCCTGCAGGCGCCCATGCCACCCTTGGAACGCTGCCCGGCCTGTGACCCAAGGCACTTGCGGACGCTCGCTTTTTACTGGGCAGGGCTGCAACCCCCAGGATGCGCAGCAGCTCTTGAGCCAAGTGGTCTTGGAACTGCCATGGCTGCAGATGCTGGGTCGAACTTCAGCGACGGGTGTTGATGTTTTTGTTGTTGCAACCCCTTTCTGGTGGGGCAAACAGTGGGAAGTCCTGGCAAAAAAAAAAACAAACTTGTTTTGTCATTTTTGTCCGCGTCGATTAGGATCATCCAGAATCAAACCTCATTTTTTTCTGGGATTGTTTTTGAAAAGAGTTAAACCGTATGAGCACCCTTTTTTTACTTTTCAGATTGTCAAGAAATACAAATGACTCAAATGACGTCATCATGCATCAATGCTTCTCATTGGTTGATACCAGGCTACGCCCTTCTAGTGTCGTCTCCAGATTTGTCGTGACTCTAACGTCCGCCCGGTCCGTCTCATGGTATTATCACTGGGTTGGTTGATGGGAGTATCGACAGGAAACCCTCGTATACAATTCGTGGCTATAACCAGGGTCTCCCCTAGATTTTCCCATCAACCGATCCATTGATATTGGCAATGGCGCCAACTCAACCCCCACCACTACAACCTGACTGTTACCCAGGATGAAGATCAACCGACAGAACTGGTGGCTCCTGAAGCCTGTGGATGGTGCAGTCGGCAAAGGAATCCGCCAACAGCCGTGCATGCCATATCCCTTGGGGATAGTAGGCTAAGGTGCAGGTGTGGTTTGGGGTGCAAATTCTTTAAAAAAAGAATGCCGTTAAAGTGTGCCTGTAACTAGTTAGGGTTGGCATTGTTTAAGGATGTAGGTGTGGTTGTTGCATTCCACTGCGTAACGGCCGCGTGCAGAAAACCAATGATCAAATGTTTGATGAAGCATCACTGGAAACTTGTGCCTCAGCGGGCTCATAGTGATATGCAATATATGGCTATAGCTATGGCAGGAATGTTTAATTCTTAGCGTGAAGTTTCATGGCTCAATTGCATGAAGGACTATGGCAGTTTTATATATCAAGAGCATGTACCTATAAAATGCATCAGTCAATGAGATAATGTGATGGCTGACAATGGCTCGCACCATCAATATGATTAGCAACCATACATAAGCATCAAATGTAGCATGTGGTTTGGTTAGTTTGATCCTTTTCGGTCCTTCCCATACATCTTCAAACACCACATCATCATCATCATAATCATAATCATCATCATCATCATCATCATCATCATCATCATCATCATCATCATCATCATCATCATCCTCATTGCCATCGTCATCAATAACCCTAATGTTCCCCGGGGTTGTCAGTAATTATTTTTCCGCTGATATCCAGAAGTAACTTGTTACCAGCAAGACAGAACTAACTTAACCAGCTGATTGGTTATATATGTCATTAGCTGATAATCATATCCCGTAACAAACCTTATTGGTTGGTCTTCGTCATCATGAATCATGAGCATCACCTGCAGCAGGGCTCCAAGTCTCAGTGCAAGATCTGGTAGCTCACCCAGCGAAGGAATGGAGTTAAGCCAACCTGTCCAACCCATGTCACGCATTGCGCATTGGGAAAACACAAACATACTTGGTTTAATGCTATCAATGATCAAGAAAGGATGATTTGGGGGTTCCCCCATTCTCAGAAACTACCATTTGATGCATCTAGAGATCATATGCTCCTTGTTTGAAGTTAAAACCATTTGACACCTGGAATTTGCAAATTGAGTATCTATGCCTGACATATGATGCCTTAATACCCAGGCAGTTTCACCTAAATACACACAAATGGCTATGACGTGTGTGTGTGTGTGAGTGTGCGTGCATGCCTGGGTCATGCCCCCGGTCAGGAATTCTTCTGCTTGGTGGTTTGGAAGGTGGGCCGCCCAACATCCCAGAAGGGATCTTTAAAGGACACTCGGTGGCGACTCGTCAGGGTGGGCAAGAGATGGGGGGACCCAACCCACCAGGGCCCATTAAATGACGTCCTTTCAGAGGGCAAACTCCGTGAGTCTGCGGGTGCAGGTTTCAGAAATATGTTTTGGATGCTTATGTTGGTTTTCTGGGAGGTGGCTTGTGATGATGTTGACCGGAATTCTGCGCCAGATCTAGAAAGACACTGTAATCCCTGCTTCGTCAAAGTGTAACTATTCCTGATTAGCCACTCATGTCCTTGGCCAACCATTCAAAGTCATGGGCAATTTTCGGAACCAGTCATTACAATTGACCACCATCACTTGTTCCAAACCATCAACAACCATCATCTCCGAAGTGCCATCAACCATCAACCATCACTCACGTCATGACACTGGCGGTTGCCATGCTGCGTTTCAGGTCGCGCCTGTGATGGCTATGTCCTGCAGAAGTATGTGGAGCGACCCCACCTGCTGGATGACCAGGAGCTGTTGAAGGCTTGGCGCGGAGCAAGCTCCTGTCCTGAGCTATGGCTTACAGATATTGGGGAGATCCAGCTGTTTAATATCAATCAATATGGTAGGTTATAGATGGGTATAGCAGTCATATGGTAGGTTATGGATGATAGATGGGTAGGTATCCAGATTATTTGGTTTGAAATTTGTTTGAAATAAATATTTTGTGATGGGTATAGCAGAGGTATGGTAGGTGATCCAGCTCTTGAAAGCTCAAATTGATACATGACTACCATGCTATCGGCATTGGTTGGTCGAAACATGTCGAACCCCCATACATACATACATACATACATACATACATACATACATGCATGCATGCATGCATGCATTTATTCATGCTTTTCATGCACGAAATCAAGGACCCTCAAATCAAGTATCCTTTTCTTTCAAGGCACTGCAGCTGTTGCGCGGGTCCAGGTTGAGCAGGACAGCCACGAACCAGTTCCTCCTCTCTCAACGCAGCACCGGTTCAAGTACAACCTGCGGCATTGGGTGCTGATCAACTGGGCAGGTTCTGATCCATCAGCCCCTTGTCCGCAACCACCTCCGGGCCAAAGGAGAGAACTGGCTGGTTGATTTGTTTGTTAATCAAGTATTGGAATTTCTGATTTGTCAATGGTTGATTGATGGCAAAAAGGTGCTGATTGCTGAGTTGATTACTTGTTTATGGCTCACTTTGCAGTGCAAATAGCTAAAAAAAATGTGGATGCCTATCTATGATTGTTGCCTCAGAAGGTCCTGGTAGTTGTGAAGTTTGGGGATGTGATCATATTCCCGCCATGCGGACGGTTTGCTTCATGCCGTAACATGGAATTCGTGATGAACCAGCCGCCAGTGCTGGAAAACCACGAGAGCAGTGTCCACAATGTAATCGCGTGAGCATTGCCATTAGCATAAAGAGAACAGATCTCCACTCTGGCAAACGAACCTGGAATTGAGCAATCCGCCAGATTTTGTGGTTTTTACGTGTAAAAAATGTGATTTTCAACTTCCAGGTTAGTTTACCAGAGGGAAGTGGCGCCTTTGTTTTTTTCTTGGATGTTTATCCTTACCCACTTGATTTTCCTGCCGCGGGGGTTCATTTCATGACACGTATTCATTCGGTCCAGTGTTTGAAAGCCTGTGGTTGATCAAGGTTCTCCCCTCTTCAATGATTGATTAAGTTGTGATGCCTATGAGTCTTGTGATATATTGTGATCACATTCGATGAAATATGTAGATATATAGATTTGTTATGGGGGGATGCCGGATATGATGGGAGCTCTCATGATCCACGGGCTCTTAGCCATGGACTTACCAAGGAAGTGCCCACTTTTTGGATATGCTAGTTGTGTTGTTGATGGTTGACATGCTGGAGCATTCCCTCAAGGAAAATCTGAGTTCTTGTATTTTTCGGACTTTCGATCAGCAAAATCGAATCGGAATGGATGCCACTTGGGAAAATGATTGTCATCATGGCGAAACAGCGTTCAAGCCCCTGTCAGCTGGCAGTCAAAGGTTTGGCTCTATGAGAAGGGCTACATCGAGCTGTGCTTCCAGCCTTTTTCTGCCAACATCGCAGCCTCCGCGTCGCACATCGCCAACCTGTCCCCGGAGCAGGGCGTGCCGTCAACGTTGGCGCCCTGCAAGCGCATGTGGTCTACGGAGGCCTTGGCGAATGTGTTGGCTAAGAGCGGACACCTGGCGGCAGATCTGGATGGGAGGTGAGATCTGCCCGTGGGCCAAGATGGCAATTGAACACCATACCCCATGGGTTGGAACCATCAACCAGTCAACCATTATCCCAAAAAAATAGCCAGCTAGCTACAGATGATCTATGAAAAATGAGGGTCTCATGAACCATTCCCTTCCCAGATAGGTTGGTGAATTAGCTAGCTGGGGCAACCATCAGAGCCTTTATCATCATTAAACCATTAGAATATGACGATTTCAATTACGATTCACGAAGCACGGTTGCTCTGAGAGTAGGACAAGTTGAATAGCAGCCTAACAACGCCGATAGCAAACTTGATGAAGATAAAACAGGGTAAGTACCACTTATTGTAGATTCAATGAGCTTAAGCTAGGTTAGTGATGAACCAAAAGTGACGCAACTCCTTGATGATTGTCGATTGCTGCCTCCTAAGACACCATTAAGCACCATTAAGCACCATTAACCGCCAGTCGCCGTGGTGAAATCGTTTATTAGATTATTAAATAGCAAATTGAAGCGGGTGGTACCACTGTGGGGTGGATAGCAAGTCAGCAGGGAATGAACTCATGATTACCAGTGTATTTACCACCCTGTATACCAATGCCAATCAATAGGGGTGCACATTTGCCACGTGAGTTGCCTTGAATTGGTTAATTACCTGATTGATGGTACCCTCAATGAGTAACCTCAATGAATAATGAGTTATTGAATTGACTAGTTATCTCATTTGTGGTTATCTCATGGCTTAGCAACTACCATTAGTAGCCTCAGCCATGAAACATCGTTTATTACAAACGATTTGTTCATGGCTGAGGCTACTCATTGAAGGTGCTATACATGAAACATGGTTGACATGGATCATTAAGCATTATATCATTATGATGATATCGCTGTGAGTTCAAACCCTGTACCGCTGGTTCCCCATCATGAACCTTTGTTTTCCCTTATTATTGTTGGTAAATCCTCCATTCGTTGGTTGGTTAACTGCTTGACCCATAGCCATATATAGCTGGTATACTCACTATAATTGTTGGTTACCATCCCTTACTATTAACCATTAAGCAGCTAGTTAACCATTGGTTGGTTGGTTCATATTGACCCATAGCCATATAGTACAATGGTCATTACCACCGCTTTTTTCCCAGGACCTTTCCCAGCGCCCAGGATCCGACCCGTGGAATTGCCACGTGCTTCCGCAAGTCCACACCATCGTGGCCCGCACCGTGGCGGCGCTGACCTCCCAACAGCCCTTGCGCACCTTCGGGGTGGAGGCTCAGCGGCAAGCGGTATCAGTGCTGGGCAGTTCATTGATCTACCATGGGCCCCCAAGCCCTTAAAAAGGGTCAGTTTTCTGCATGCCAAATATGGGTGATGACCTGTAAACATGATGGCGGGCCACTAGTACTAGGGGTGACTTGTTTTGAGGGAAACTATGGGATTTTCTACGGTTAAGTATGGTGAAACATGTGGTTCACTGTGGGGATGATGACCAGCAATAACAGCTAGTGGTTGGTTTTTATTGACGTTTTGTATTTTCCCACAATTTTGGATGGTTTGTTGATGTAACTGAGCAGTCTCACATTCTGAGGGATATATGTTTTGTTTGAGGTAAGTGATGTGCTAAAAACTGTCATTTTTTTGGTCGACTGTTGTACATGGATGATTTGCATCATTTGTAGTCATTGCAATATTTAAGTGTTCATTATGTAAGTTGTTGGCCCATCTGCCAGCCAAACTTATGGGGGAAACAAGGAGGAACACTGCTGCAACAAACAGGCCACCAACTTAGGCAATCAATCATCAGGCTTGGAAAACATCCGGACCAGCCAATGCCCCCTTGAGGTTGCTGAATTCCAGCTCCAACTCCCGTGGACGTTGCAGAAATTTGTTGCATTCGTGCAGCCATGCGGCTATCCAAACAACATGTCCTTATCCAAGATCTTCTTTGCCATCCCCAGGAGACAGTCAACAAAAACCCTAGCTGGGAATCCGATGTTCGCCCGAAGTTGTGGCCAAGTTGCGAGGACAGCGGAGAGGCAGTGAAACAGCGACAACCCTGGCGTCGCTTTGGCTTTGACTTCACGTTGGACGAAGATCTTCACGTGTGGCTGATTGAAGTGAATCACAAACCTGGCATGACACTTGGTGAAGTTTCCGAGTTGCTGCCCGTTGGGGTAAGTGGCTGGAAGACGGTACGAGTTGTTTCCTCTCTGAAGCAACTTATACGATTGGAACACTGGGCTAACTACCATTAGCATCCATCAACAGTGATTAACCACTTACAATAACATCTGTTAACAGCGATTATCCAGGAATATCCATCATTAACATCACCATTTGCCGTGACTTGTTTCTCTCTTTTCCACACATTGCCCCTCTTTGCTTCCAGTTGTTGGTGCACGCCTAGGAAATCGCCCAAAGGCTGGCAAGGTGAAGCCAAGCGGCGCTTATTGGAATCTGGGCGTCGTGATGGCAGTTGCCTTGTTGGTAATGCAGTGTTTTGGCTCCCGTGCCAACAAAATAGCCAGGATAGAATAGGAAGATCAGGTGTTTTCTGTTTTTTTTCTGTTGGATGCTTTTACCCCCGAGTCACAATCAGATCACCATTGCAAGGGCATACCAGCAAGTGGCACCCCCCCCCCAAAAAAAAAAACTGCCAGACAAGATTGGAGGTTTCAGCCAAGGATCACAACATTGGTTTTGAGAAAGTAATTGAATCGAACATCCGCAGCCATCCCCAGCGGATCGGGAGTGGTTACCCACCATAGGCTTTCAGAGATGCTTAAAGATGTTGGTGGCCTCCACTACAACACAAGTCTTGCCATTCCGATCCCGGGCCCACACTATCCACGTATGCTCAAGCAGCCACTAAATTGTTCTTCCTATGTTTTTCTATGGTGATTTGGGGCTCCTTTGTCACTGATGCATTACCCCGCTGACCGGTTGCTGTGGAGGGTAGTGCATCGCCTTGTTTCCAGTTCAACTACCAGAGGATAAGGATCAAAGTTTGCTCCCCTAGAACCTGAGGCTGACTTCTACACTCACGAGCGTGACCTGTGTGGCCCGTCGCTTGAAGAGACAAGGAGCGAGGATTTCGAACCTGTCGGCGATTTTCGCCGCGTGAGGCTTTGAGCAGAAAAGGAATGGGCAACCAGGGACCGCTATAGAGCCCAGTTTGGCAAGTAAGCATGACAGTGCAGCTACAGTTGATTGATATTCGTTTCTGGTTTCTGCCGATTTTATCCGATTTTTAGTTGCATTTCAAACTCAGTCACATGACCTTTCTCACCTAGGCTTTCCTCACAGGCCATAGTTTCAGAAGTTTCATTTTTTCCTGCTGGGTGGGCCGCACGGTTGAAGCGAGAACTGGAGGTTTTCCTCCTCTCCCGCTTTTCACGCTTCTCTCACAGAGAGACTGGAATGATGGTGCTGGAGAGGGAGAGAGAGAGAGACCTATCAACCAACAAAGTAAAGGATTTCACTAAAAGTGGTTTTGACAATAGAAAGCCACGGTATAGCACTAGCAAATCAGCTTTGGTTCAATAGTAATCATGATGATATGGTATGAGTCAAGTCACCGACGATGGCCAAACATGGGTAGTTGTAAATGTCATAGATTTTCGCTCTTGCACGGTTTACCCGCTTGTTTTTGGGGCTTTGACCTACGGACTTGCACTACCAAGTCAAGTAAACTGATACACCAATTAATCAACGTTCAAAGTTACACACACACACATGTATACATATATTTGCATACTTGTACACAGAACTAGGCTCAGCAAGCAATTGTGGCAGATTCATTTGAGTTTGATTTTGCCAGGTTCCACCTGCCTAGTTTTCCAGGGGAAACAGCTCCACAAAGCTCCACAACGCTCCGCAACGCTCCACAAAAAATATACACCACCACCCCACCACCACCAACAGCAACAACAACAACAACAACAACCACGACAACAACAACAACAACAACAACAACAACAACAACAACAACGACATCACAGCCCATTGTGCCTCTGGATCACCTACTATTCATCCAATCAATTGGTAGGATATTCCCCAGGCAACTAGGTATCTCCTATCCATTGATCCTATGACTTCCTCCTTTTTCTTTTTTGGGGGGGGAGATCCGCCCGGCGCTACTGGCGAGCGACTTGACGAGTTGGGCTCAAGGACAACAAGCTGAAGCATAAAATAACTGGATTGATGTTGTATAGATGTATAGGGAGTTTAGCAGTATGAATTGCATACACACGATAAAAAAATATGTATATAGAATATGTGTAGGCACTATTTGCATGTGTTTGTGCAGGCCTGCGTGCTTGAGGTGCACACAAGTCATTCAGAATCATTCAGATGATAAACATGTAATGGTCTTGGCAATGGAGAAGTCTCTGGTCTATTCGCCTCAATGACTTGGCTTGAGCTCCAGAGGGTTGCAAGTGGGCAGTTGTGGAATATTGGAGTGTATCCACATAGAGTAAACCATAACTGAGATCGTTTGCCTCGGTTCAATCAGAGGATCTTCGCTCAAGCTTGGGAACTAGGGCTGGGTGTTTCTTTGTTGAAAGGGAGCGGAATGAGAGCATGCACACTCTTAACACAACTTGTTCAATCCCATTGGTTCTGCAGCTATGCCCCAACAATTTTACAAAAATGGTGCTCATATGTGCTCATTGACCGGTATCTCTGAATCATTCACCTTCTGGAGCACAGGCCGCGCGTGCTGGAGGTTTTTTCAACAAGTTTACCTCACCCAGGTCGAGAAAAATCTGACCGACACAGGTTGGCTGATGACCTTCCCACAACTTACCGTATCCTACCACAGGCGCCAACACAGCCATCGCTAGATCAGTGGAGGAGCTTCCTGGATCCAGGCCTCCTCCACTGTGAGTTTCAACAGTGCCATGGCGACTGTGGAGCTTCTGCAAGCCCAGGCACTTGAGGGCGTAGTAGGGCACACCACGGTGCCACAGTGGCCAAGCAGTTTCAATAGTGGTGAGCCATAAGTGTGCTGGCCAAAATTATGAACCCCCAATATGGCTATTTATGATGGAAATCTATTATACACCAATACTTTTTGGGCTACCACTTTTTTGGCACATACCCATCAGCCGAACCAAGTAATTGACATAGAAATTAGCTAATTAAGGGCGCTAACTAAGATAACTAAGCCAATAGTTGGTTGGCTAAGTATGGCTTGAGAAACGCCTGTACCCTGGTATGACATCATTAACCATTGTTTTCCATATTGTTTGTGGCTCTCCCCCCTGAAATGGATGCTTAATAAGCATCGTTGGCCGTTCTCCCCGCTATGATGGTTGGTTACTTGCCAAGAAATCGCCATTGACCAGTGATAATTGCGGGGTAAATCTGTGATGGCTGGTTATTTATGGCCCGATTATCTCCTAGTTGCTCATCATATACTTACCTATTCCTAGTGCTTACCTTAGTTGTAAATCATTTCATCCAAACTTTAGGGAGCAGGATGGAAGCCTCAACCGGTGATAGCAACGGACCGCAACAGCTTGGTACCACCGGTGCCCGCAGCGCAACGCGGTAGGTGACTGCCCTGACCCAGCGCATGGATCACATGGCCTCGCAGGTGGGACGCAGGAAAGTGGTTGACCGCAGTGGAGAGGTGAACGGTGAAGGACGGATTAATCAGTAGTTCTGATCAATCATGGTAACCCAGGATGAAGCTAAACCCCTGGTTGATTAATTGGGGGGGTCACCATTTTAAAAGCAAACCAGTTGGCGAACTTGAGAGATACCCCCTATGATCATCAACCATGGGTTTAGCTTCATCCTGGGTTACCATTAATCAATGTAGAGAGAGGTGAATGATTGACATTGGTTTGTAGACAATCATCTATTGTTGATTGGCTGATTAATGTCGTATCAGTAATCGAAAATGACTGATGAATCCGTGATTTAGTCATTTTGTTTGAAATTAAACAGTAATTTATTGTTGATATAGTTGATATGTTAATCAGTAGTTCTGATCAATGATGACTGGTGAATGATTGACTAATGATCATTGACTAAGAATGACTGAGTAATCAGTAATTGAATGATTTTGTTACAACTCAAGCCATAGGGGTACCCTCAAAAATGGTTGGTCGATTTTTATAAATGACTAATGTTGGATGACTTGGATCGGTCCCCTTTCTTGAGAAACACCCCATGTAGTAGCTGTGACCGGCTGATGAATGATTGACCAGTGACTACTGTATCAAGTGACGATGACGGATGATTATGAACGAATATTATAGTCACTATCTTGTAGTGTTTGATTAAGGACTGTTAATGGCTTAACAGTAGATCAATGATGATCAATGACTGTATGGGTGGATGGCATTATCGTGAGTGCTAGTGTACTGTTCGATAATTTGCGACCAATCGTCTTTTGGGAGAGCTGCCAATAAACTCAGTGGACCCGCCAGTGCCAAACACGATGGTTCGGAGGGCAATGATTTAGGTAACTTATGAATTGCTAAGACATCCAGTAAAGCAAAGGCATATATCAAACATTTAGTATTTAATTCCTAAGCTTATGTTATCCTAAACTTTCAGGATTCACAACTTTTATTGAGACTTGTGAATTGTTAGGTAACTTGGTTACAAGATGTGAAGCCATGCAAGTCTCAATGATTCACATGTCGCAGGGGGACAATGCCACTCTTGTGGCTGGGGGGTGCAGGTGTCTGCGTTGCGATTCACGCAATCCTTTTGCGAGAAGCTGGCATCTTGGCTGCACCTCGTTACCGCGCTCCTGAAGTTGGTGAAGATGACCAGGAGAACTCAGGACGCCAACTGTATATGTGGGAAGTCTCCAAATTGGCAACTACAATCCATTGTAAATTTGGTTACATTTTGTAACTTGCCTTTCGAGACTTCCCTTTGGAGCACCTTTGGGAAGTAATCTGTAGCTAGAAGGTAAGTTATCCAATTACATCTTAACCACTGCATTGGAGGATCTTTGTGGTATATACTTGGCGACTGTTAGGCCACCACGCAATAGAGAATTGACTCAGGGGTACCATTGTCAGTAGTGCTGGTTGGTAATTTAAGTATTACCAGCCATTCCTACCGTGATGAGCCAGCATCAACCATCACTCACGCGGCCTGGTGAGTCATGACCATTGGCGAAAGGAAACGAACCTGGTGAAGTGGAAAATGTTCTTTTGAAAAAGCATTTTTTACCCATTTTCATTTAACCTGTAAACAATCAATGGCGTAGCCAAGTCATGTTGAGGCAGGACCAAGCCAACCCTTGGCAGGTGCCAGCAAAGTTCGCGATGTCCTTTGTACTAAGCCCCGTGGTACCACCCACAATTGGACAAACTGGGTGATGACTGATCAGGGGTTGGCATTGATCAGTAATTGCTACCTGATAATGTCATATGTTTGCATCTGCTTTCAAGTTAGATACATATATTTATTATCTACTTCAAACTAATTAGATCATGTTAGATCTTTATATATGCACAGATACGTTTGATATGCGTATAGTTGATGCTGCCACGATTGGGATCGACAAAACTAAACCCATTTCCAAATCCCTTCCATGGTCGGCAATAACGATGATGTATGGCCATAAGTGGTGTATCTTGAAAATGTCCTCAATTTCCTGGAGTTTTCCTTGTCAAAAACTAAGGACATTTCTGGGATGGAAGACTCCCCTGTGGAGAGACCCCAGTTAAAAAAACATCTAAGATGCCCCTGTGATCAACAGTGAGTTTGTTACCAAGGAATCGGAAGCAGAGCTCCAACTGATTCGGCTGCGGCTGGTGGATAGTTTTCAGAGCCTCTTGGCAGCGCTTTTGGGGGTTCCCGTGGGTGCCAAGTGGCTTTGCGCTCGCGCCCAGCACATGCCACGGATGCTTGTGACTTTTAGGAGAAACTCAGGGTTTGGTCGGAAGATGGGCACGCCCACCAAGACTCAGATATGCACTTTCAGAATTGTCGTTTTCAAGAATGGAAGTTCGGAGTTCACTACAATCATACAATACACACATGGAAGTACTGTTGGCAGAAATCTTTCACATGGAATGGTCGATGCCCTTGACTAAGCAATGAGAGAAACCACTGTTACCAACAAATGTGATCTTCCTTGGTGAGGCATCCCGAGTTCGGAACCCGAGCTCACAACGGCTCGGCTGCTACACGGAATGGTGGAGCTGCTTGGTGTTGCCGGCCATAGGACCAGTGAGTCGACGAGGATGATGACTTAGTCATGATTTGGTGGTTTCTCAATATAGGGGACCCAAAAAAATGGTTGGTTTATTATTATTATTACTGTTGGTTTATTGATAATGTTGATTTCTGATTAGTATCTACCTGTTGGTTTCATCTATTTTCATTACTTCAGGGGGGTTACACTAATCAGAAACCAACATTATTATTAATATAGGATGATTTGGGGTACCCCTATTCTGAGAAACCACCATTTATTAGGTTGATCCTTGGATATGGCGAGCTGGGTCAATATTAACCATCAACCATAGGGGATAATAACCAATAAGCTATAGGGAAAACAATAGTTAATGATGGGGGAACCAGGGGTACGGGGTTTTGACCCATAGTCATATGTTGGCTGATAGCTTCTCAGATGGTGTCATAGTTGTACACCGCGCTTCTCAAAGTTACTCATACTGGATCCAATGGCTTAATCATGGTTGCCAATGGTAGATTGAACATTGAACTTGTGGCTATATCCTACAACCAGAATGAACTAGCTGGACATTCGTATTTTCGCGTTAGGTTTTTCTCTGTTTGAGCAATCGGGCGTCATGAGTACAGGTCCATACCATTCGCTTGTTTTGGTGCACGTCACTGTTGAGGGTATAACCCATCAATCACCACCATATTAGGTAACAACAGGAGCTGGCTCGGCGATAAGACAAGGTGTTTTTGAGTCATGCGGATTTTTGTCAACGGTGCTTCAGAACATTGTGATAAGCCAGTTGCTTACCCTTTTGTTCTGCAGCTGGATCTTGGAGGTCAAGTCAATGCGACAAACCATCTATCATCAAAGGATCGTTTTTGTTGATATAGGATGTTGCCTAAATGCTCCAGATTGGGGTAAGTGAATGTGGATATGCCATGATATACCGTAGCATCCGGGCTATAGGTTGCAAAACTACGTGACATATAGCTAGTGAATTCGTCAGTTGGGTGCCGCCCACACCTGCCAGTGCTTCAGCTTACAGCTGGTCTGAGAGTAATGGCATTGCCTGATTGGTGCCAGATGGTGCCTCCACTTGGGCATGGTGGGTTTTTGAGTGGGGGCACTTGTGATGATAGATACAATGACAGGGGGATGGGCCACACGGCCACAAGTGGGTGGCACTTGGTGAGGGCCATCGCTGGGATGGGCTCAGGACCATGCTGCAACTTCGACAGGATTGCTGCAACGAGGAGCAGCGGCGGAAGCCCAAAAGTTGATCCCTGGATTTGTCCGGCTCACTTAGATTGAGCGTGTGGTGAAATGTCCGGGGATGTCATGCATGGAATACACATTATTACATATAATTTGTGCATGGAACACATATTATTACATATAATATGTACATGTGTATATACGTTTGTGCAGGCATATATCAAAGATTACTAATTAATTAGATACACAAGATTTTTTTGATAAATGGTTAATTAGTTGATTGTCAATTAGTTAAAAATTGATCATTAGCATATATGAATCAACCATTGTCAATATTTTGATACCACCTGAACATTGAGAATGAGAATGTTTCACCATGCTTGTGCGCGTCTCTTGGCCTATCCTGGAAGTGTGTAGGGTATTGTCCGGAAAGATGGCCGCAGGCCAATAGTGGTGTATGGCTATGGGTCAATATTAACTAACCAACCAATGATGGGGGATCATAACCAACAAAGGTAATGGGAAAACAATGGTTAATGATGGGGGAACCGGGGGTACGGGGTTTTGACCCACAGCCGTATCAAACTCCCTGCAATTTGAGGCACAACCACCATTTTGATTCTAGCCTGCTGTTTTGAACCTTGGGTGGATGATCATCATATACATCATCATCATCATCATCATCATCATCATCATCATCATCATCATCATCAATATCAATCACATCATCATCACTAACAGGAGCTTTAGCCTGAGCCTGAGAGCAAGTTTAGAATTATTTTTGTTTTCCCTCAAATAATCATAAGAAAGAATTTGTAATGGCAAGTTCAAGCCTATTTCTACTCATTGTTTTTTCTGCATTGTCCTCATGAGGATTAGCATTGTCCTCATTTGTGCTGTCATTTTCATGTCTTCTTATTCCGAGTGTATTCATCAGAATGACAAGTGCTATACTCAGTTTGCTGTTCATGACCACGATCATGAATGTTATCATGATGATGACACTTACGCAAAGTTGTAGGTCGTATGGCAATCATTCTGCAGTTCTTCTAGCCTTTGCAATTCAAAATGATGAATTCACGAATTACTGGTGAACTCTGGGATGATACGATGATAAGCCCACGGATTCACGGTGAACTCAAGGGGCTTCAGCTGATAACCAACGGATGCAGTGGGGTCCCTACAATGACTAGTAGCAGGTGGTGCACACCACCCAGCCGCTAGGAGGTCACCTCGGACTTCGGCTTGAGGTGCGTTTCGGAAGTCGCGCTCACTGGGTGAAGGATTGGCTCCCTGCTGATAGGGTAAGCTGAGATGCTTTTTTTTGATTGTGTTTGTTCAAGATTTTATAAGTCATTTGATGTTACATGTTTATAGATGTAAACGCGCATTTGCATTTACACACTGATTTCTGCATGCGTGTGTTACTTCAGTTTTGTTTGCATATTGTTCGACCTTGAAACAAGAACTCTTGGGCCTGCAAACTCTTGCCATCGCTACCCACCGTCACATATTGTTGATCATCATTCTGAGCTGTGAATCATCCTCACAGTACCAACTGGCATTGTTAGCCATGTTCATCATCCGTAGCAGCAGACAACCATTATCAACCATCGGTTTTCGCGGCCTGTGCTCACATGGTCTTCTGCTGTGAGTGCTTCCTGTTAAGAACTGCCAATCCCTGTTGCTAATGACGGTGACAGTGGTTGGAGCTTGGCCAGACCTTGGACCTGGTCGGACCTGGTCGGAGCCGCCAAGCGATATTTGCTGATGATTGTTGGTTGTTATCACGGTGATGAAGCAGCAATATATGGCTATGGGCCAATATGAATCAACCAGCTAATGGGGGATTTCCGCCAACAATAATCGGGAAAACAATGGTTAATGGTGGGGGAACAAGGGGTACAGCCATAGCCATGTAGCCCTGAGTGACCATCATTTGCCTTAATTATAGGCCATCATCGACCACTAGCCATTGTTGAGCATTATATTGGTGATTGGCAAGTCTTCGCCAGGCAGTATTAAACCACATGTTCATAAGTTTTGAATTAATTGCCATTCTACTAGCTGTGTAAGTTGCCATATTAGCCAGTATTAGCCACTATATTGGCCATCCTTAAACACTATACCAAGCGTTGACGACCAGTATGTTTGCCGTTGCCACCACTGTACTAGCTACTGCACCAGCCATGACTAACCACATGATTGACCACTGTAGCGGCCAGTTTGAGACACTATCTCAGCCACAAATCATCATCAATCATCATGGGCTATGGCCAATTAACCATCGAATATGCTATTAACATAGCATATCTATGACACTATTTTCACCATGCATTTTTACATTAGCAGCATGAAACTATGAGTCATCAACCATCTTTATCCATTTCCTCAAGCCGCGTTTGCTAACATCTCCTCGTGCCATGCTGGCACAAGGCCGGGCCGAATTCGGGTGGTGCCGGCAGCAAGCAGCGCAGCTGGGAGGAGCCGACTCGCTTGTTGCATGTTGCTTGCGGGTCGCTAGGGGGTCCACACTGTGTAGGTTGTTAGGTTGGTTGGTTGGTTGGTTGGTTGGTTGGTTGGTTGGTTGGTTGGTTGGTTGGTTGGTTGGTTGGTTGGTTGGTTGCTTGGTCAAGCGGTTCATCGCTTGGTAGATGCGGGCTGTGTTTGAACACTGGATTGGAACAAGTCTTCACGCGTTTGTCAATCATGATTAATCATATCCCCTTCTTCTTGCACATCAGAATTTGAACATGGGTGGGGTATGACCACTTACGGTGGACAAACACATGGTTACTACACCGGTTTCTGAGACATGTGATCTTGCAGTTGTTCTCATCCAAAAGCTCTGCTGCCAAGCTCGGGATTTCAAGTTTCAATCATAGATGGGTCGGGTCACAGGTCTTCTACAGGTTAGCTGGGTTTCCAGCACAGTATTGTCCCTGATCGGATATATTCCAAAAAGGTGTTGCCCATTGATACTAATAATTAAAAGGGAAAATGATAAGTAGGAGTAAGCAGAGCAAGCCATCAAAAATACGTCCTTCCACGCGCCTCAAAAACCATGTTTAATCCATAACCCATATTTTGGAGGCTACAAACCTATTTGTCTTGGGGTTTTTGGGGCCAGTGACTTCTCCAAGAAGTGAGCAAATATCATAGTCTTTACTGGTAACAGGATTGGTTGTCCCACAGCGGCTGATGCTGGAATCTAGATTTGGATTGGGCTTGATCTGATCCTGTGGCGAACTAACCTGGACTGGTGATGTTCGATGATTCTCACCATAATTTAAACAGAAACCCTGGCGGAGAATATCCAGCATATAAATGGAGGATTTTCTATTGCCAGGTTCGTTTACCAGAGGGCGCTGACGTGCGGACAATCCACAGCTATCTTCTTGTGTTATTGGCTTGGTCGTTTACTAGTGGTTAATGATCAATGATAGTTCAGTTGTAAATGGCTATAGTAATTGCCAGTTGGTGGTTTCAGCCAGCATGTTTTTTGCAACCATACCTTGA
Source organism: Symbiodinium kawagutii (assembly GCA_009767595.1). NCBI lineage: Eukaryota > Dinophyceae > Suessiales > Symbiodiniaceae > Symbiodinium > Symbiodinium kawagutii. Next base: position 25,792 of record VSDK01015687.1, read on the forward strand.
GATGATAGCTTGCAATTCACGAGCATTTTCAGGACAGGGCAACGTTGCCCACTAGCCGGTTAGGCCTTGCTGCGCTTGCGCTTCCGCAGCGATCACTTCATGGAGCTCCGTGTGATTGGTTTGCATGGCGAAGGATGGGACTTGCACAATGTAGCTCCTTCCACTCTGGGTAGCGAAGTGCACAGGATGCTTTTGACGCAACTTCCTGCAAAGAGGGGTGGCAAGCTTACCCTCCACCACGGTTCTTCGCCGCTGGTGTTCTGCAAGTCCTTGCAAGAGCAAGGGATCAAGGGTAAGACGGCGACACTGTCCTTCACATATCTTCCAACAAACCTATTTGCTGCATTGTCTTATGTACAAGGATTCTCAGATTGCAAAGAAGAGTTGGAAGGGGTGGCCCGAATCATAGTTGACCACGCATCATCCGAAAAGGGTGTGCACCAGCATCTTCCCCAAAGCCTTGAATCTTTGACTTTTGCAGCTGACTTTATCCAAAGCCTGGAGGGTGTGACCTTGCCTACAAACCTGCAAAGTTTGACATTTGGAACCAAGTTTAACCAAAGCCTGGATGAGGTGGAATTGCCGAGCAACCTGAAAGTCTTGAATCTGGGCTTCGATTTCAACCAAAGCCTGGATCAGGTGGCCTTGCCATGCAGTTTGGAAACCTTGACATTTTCGGGCCGTTTTAATCAAAGCCTGGATCAAGTTGCATTGCCTTGCAGCCTGCAAAGTTTGACTCTTGGTGAATATTTTGACCAAAGCCTGGATCAGGTGGCTCTGCCAAGCAACCTGCAAAGACTGGTGTTTGGTAGCCAATTCAATCAAAGCCTGGATCGAGTGGCCTTGCCGAGCAACCTGCAAACATTGATTTTTGGCAGGGAATTCAACCAAAACCTGGATCAGGTGTCTTTGCCGCGCAGCTTGCAAAATTTGACGTTTGGCATGAGGTTCAACCAAAGCATTGATCAGTTGGCCTTGCTGAGCAACCTGCGCTGTTTGACGTGCGGCAAGGATTTCAATCAAAGTCTGGACCGGGTGACCTTGCCGGGCAACCTGCACAGCTTGAGGCTGGACGACAAATTCAACTTGGACCAAGTGGCCTTGCCGAGCAACCTGCAAAGCTTGACGTTTGACAACTACTTCAACCAAAGCCTGAACCAGGTGGCCTTGCCAAGCAGCTTGAGAAGTTTGACTTTCGGCTTCAGGTTTAACCGAAGCCTGGATCAGGTGGCCTTGCCGAGCAAGCTGCAAAATTTGACTTTTGGCAATGCATTTAATCGGAGCTTAGATCAGGTGGCCTTGCCAAGCAGCCTGCAAAATTTGACATTTGGTGGTCATTTTAATCGAAGCCTTGATCAGGTCGCATTGCCTAGCAGCCTGCAAAGTTTGACTTTTGGTGAGTATTTTGACCAAAGCCTGGATCAGGTGGCTCTGCCAAGCAACCTGCAAAGACTGGTGTTTGGTAGCCAATTCGATCAAAGTCTGGATCGGGTGGCTTTGCCAAGCAACCTGCAAACATTGATTTTTGGCAGGGAATTCGACCAAAACCTGGATCAGGTGTCTTTGCCGCACAGCTTGCAAAATTTGACGTTTGGCATGAGGTTCAACCAAAGCATTGATCAGGCTGCCCTGCCTAGCAGCCTGTACAGCTTGACTTTTGGCCAGAGTTTCAACCAAAGCTTGGATCAGGTGGCTTTTCCGAGCAATCTACAAAGACTGGTGTTTGGTAGCCAATTCAATCAAAGCCTGGATCGAGTGGCCTTGCCGAGCAACCTGCAGAGTTTGGTTTTTGGCTTTTGCTTCAACCAAAGCCTGGATCAGGTGTCTTTGCCGCGCAGCTTGCAAAATTTGACGTTTGGCATGAGGTTCAACCAAAGCCTGGATCAAGTGGCCTTGCCCAGCAATTTGCAAAGTTTCAAACTTGGCCATGGCTTCAATCAAAATCTGGATCAGATGGCCTTGCCAAGCGGCCTTCAGTTTCTTCAAGCAGGTTATGTATCTTTGAGCACTGCCAGTATAGATGAGGCACCTTGCCCCTCCCCTGTTGACCACTGAACTTGCGGCTCAAAAGGAACTTCCCACGCAGAAGTGTTCGCTGCGAAGGTTTGAAACTGTTCACGCTCGCAGAAGGTCGTGTGTCTAACATCAGGAAACCATAGGGCCGGCTGGGGTAGAGAGGTCCTCACCTGATACCAACCAGCACACTGGGTGATCAGTGATCACCCAAAGGTTGATTGTTTTTGGTGATGATCCCAGCTGTTGCCAACCATCAGTTATCATACATTGGGTTTAGGAAAATAACAATGAGAAAAACATCCTATATTTTGCGTGCTTAGTGATCACCCCAGTATTCGTGTCTTCACATCATGGGCAGGGGAGGAACCAACCGTGGCACACAATAAGTTGCAGGTTGACAGGATTAAAGCCAGTGATTTTTGGTATTCAATGAACATCCGTACCAAGGTATACTGCAGAGGTGTTTGCAATGCTTGGTTCATATGGATTAATGGTGCGGTCCCCTAAAATAGGGGTACCCATAAAAAATACTATGAAAAAATATTGTGTTTTTCACCAAGTATTGGATGGTTCGGGGGGACCCCTATTTCAGAAACCACCATGTGTTCACACATCAGTTTCACATTCTCTTACGTACCCCATTTTCAGAAACCACCATGTGTTCACACATCAGTTTCACATTCTCTTACGTTCTTCGAGAACCAGTCGCATGCAAACACAGTAGCATGCACATTACTAAGCAGCTTGAAAGAATATTGATATAGTTCGTCGGTTCCATCCCAACAAAAATATATGTGTATTGACAGGATAATCATTATTAATCACTTTGTGGCCAGTATGTGCCCACTATTGAGCCATCGTTTGACTCTCACGAGCTCATCATGAATTAGTCCTGTTCAACTTGTTATTCTGGATTGTTCTCAATGATTCTCAAGTTTGGGCCATTATTGACCATGAATCAGCCATTTTGACCCATACCAATTTTTACCATCAAATAGCCACGAAAATCAATCATCAATGCTACCATCAGTTGCAGCTCCCATCATTGAACCTGCGATTAACCATGATTTACGAGCCACGTTGATTTCGATTGAATTGCAACGCCCTATGATAGATTGGTGATTCATGGGCGTTACTCTAGCATAAATAATGTTGGCCATTCCATGCGGTTCGTTGCAAATGTGCCTGCTGTGCGGAATCTCCATTGCAAGCCTTCAAGTAATAAATCCGCGTAACTCGTAACATTGTTAGCAGCTCCTGTTGGTGAAGCGGATGGAATACATTGGATGTGCAATTGGATTCGAACTGGGATATAGCCATGGTACGTAACCAATGTGGGGATCCACATCCAAGTATCCAGCAGCTTCAACTGAGCCATATTGAGTTGGTCCATGTATGACTGCAGCATACCTCACACCTGCGAGGTGATGCTGCCTGGATTGCTCAGACCCAGCGGGTCAGGGTTCATGCCCTGGGTGTATCTCAAAACAACCCAGTGAACATTTGGTGGTTTCTGAAGATAGGGGACCCCAAACATGGTTGGTTTATTACTTTAAATGGTTTGTATTGGATGGTTTGGGGGTCCCCTATTTTGAGAAAGATCCATTTGCTCTGAGCAAATACCGCCTTATACTTCTGGAAGCCATGAGGAAGATCAGTTTCCTATTCGGATACCCTTTTGGTAGAGTCGTTCATGAAGCTTATAGATATGTAATTGTTTAACCTCAGCATGTTTATAGTTACTTGCAAGAGTTGGATATAGTATCTAACAATAACAATTTGCCTTATGGCAATATATATATATAATTATGTATATGTTTATTTATCTATTTGGTATTTTTGTATGCATGTTTATTTCTACTATTTTTTAATTACTTATATATATTTATTTATTTATTTGTGTGTATACTTCTATTCATTCATTAATACAATTAATAATCCCAGGATGTACAAATAGTGACTGCGTGGAAATATGCCACTAACCATGGCAACGACCCTTGCAAGGTGGGTGAACCTCCACCCGTGGCCGCCATGGCTTACCATGGAACGCCTTGGCACGAGGAGTGGCGACGCCTCGGCTCCCAACTCGTCTTCCCCCCCGGGCCGCCGCGGCTGGGACGACGACGGAAGCAGTTCCGCCTCGCGCCGCGCGCCGGCGGCGGCCTTGCGGCCAGAGCCCTTGAGGACACCAAGGGGCCATGGGAGGAATGGTAGATCTAAATGGTGAATGATTTGGTGAATATGATTTGTTATGATGAATGATTAATGATTAATGTGAGATCTAAATGATGATATAAATGATGATCCCCATAATGATGAATGATGGTTAAGAATCTACCATTTGTTATGGTTTATTGATGGTGACTTTGTCGTTATGAATGGTTCACTAATGGTGAAGGAGCAGTTAGTTGGCGGGTGATGGTTGGTAAATCATGAGAATGACCAACAATCATGATGTTTGCTGTAGAAATGATGCATTTGTTCATAAACCAACCCCAGTTTACCTGCTCAATAGCCGGTGATTTTCCATCTAATGCGATATCATTGGCTCATTGCTTGGATGTGTGCCCCCACTTAGTCAGTGGTCACAATTCGCATGGTTTCTAGGGTTTAGTTCAGCTACCCTATAGGGCGTAACTAACCATGGTCATACCCCCCGCTGCACATCGAAGTGGGAAACCACGATGTAGAGCACCCACTGGTTGATGGTTCATGGATGACATGCCAAGGCACCACCCGCAGGATGGAAGGCCTGGGCTATGGCGGCTATGAGGCAGGTCTACCATCCTCACCGCAGCGGGAGCCTATGAGGAGACGGTGGACCTGAACGTGCCGGACCGTGGAGGATTTCAATTCTAGATTCACCTGATAGATCGATAGATAGATAGATAGATAGATAGATGCGCAATTGGGCACAGATGCTTTGTTTTGATTGCCGGTCAATCACCGCTCCTCAAGCATCATTTTTCGTTCTGTTGCTCATGCGGCCGCAAATAGAGTATAATATGCATCATGTGTTTGATTTATCTATTTTTGTGCATCCGAAAGCTAATACGCATGGTTCTTGTAATGATTGCAGCAGTTTTGTTGGCGTTGTGACCGTTGTAGCCCTGTTGTACCATCCCCTGGTCTCCACTTCTCCTCGGTTCTGCCATCCCAGAGCCAGCCACATCTCACTGGACTGGGAAAATCTGCAGCAAACCTTGAAGTTCAACCAACCTTCCAGTTACCAACTCATTATAGGTAACCATCCCTACGCCCGGGGTTCCCTGGTTACCTATGATCTACCCGGTTCCCTGGTTACCTATACGTGACTGGAAGGGTATGGCAGCACATCACCAGGGCGATCGTCCGATCTCCAGACTGGTCCCAGGACGGCGGACTTTGGGGCACCGCCCCAGGCCAGGGGGGCAGATCGGTGTATCATAAGCTATTTCTAGTGAAACTGTTAGTTCAACTGGTTGGGGCAATGGTAGTTAATCTGGACACTATTCATGGTTAGGCTGGGGTCTACTAATATGGACCTCCCTGTGATACACAATTTGTGGTATGATTTGATGTGATTTTTCGATGCGCCAAGAACTTTTGTACGAACTTCCTGGACCTTGTTCAAACTTCAGTCTCTGACCTTCAGTTCAATCACAAGCTTGGCACGACTGTGGTATTCTGAAAGTGCTGGCCAGAAACGGCCACCCGTTGGTTGCTGCTCGTTTTGGTTCATATGATTTATGGCTTGCGATGAATATGCTTAATGCCAATGGGCCATCATTATAGTTAATCACCATGAATATTGGTCACACTCAGAATCACCATAGATCAGCTAGACAGCATACGCTTAGTCATGGCAACTATGGCAGGATTGGCACCCCTACCACCAAGAATCCACCTCAATCTCTACTAACCATGGTCACTTGAGCGGTTTCTACATCGTCAACCATGTTTCATCTCCCCCTCAAACACCAGCATCGATTCGCCGTCATGGTGCTTCACCCGCCCCCATGCATCCTCCCCAAGCCTCTCCCCCACCACCCAACCACCCTGCCCCCCCACCAACCCTCCCCCACCATCCAACCATGCCCCCCAACCCCCTGCCCCACCCTGCCCCACCCATCCCCTCAGGTGGACTACCTGCAGAGCACCTTGGAGTTCGACGGCTTCTCCCTGGGCAAAGGCACCTGGGCCGAAGCCTATCGCCGTGCGGCGCCTGGCAGCATGCGCCGGGAAGCGTTGAAGATGTTGGGCAGCCTGGGCATCGTCACGGAAAAGGAGAGCCCTGGGGATGCTGCTGGGGGGAAGGTATGGGATGGTGGGAAGGGGTAGGGTGGGTGGGTTGTGCTGGTTGTTGTTAGTTGGTTGTGATTGGTGTTGGTGCTGGATAGTGATTCTAAGGCGTTTTGTGCAATTGTGTGTTCGATTTGACGCAGGATCGTGACTGGACGGCGAATCAGGGTCGTGGTTGTGGGGGTACAGTTCTGAGACCAAACCGAGCTCTGAAAACTTGGTAGAGGCATGTATAACGGCAGACCTCTTCAAATTCTGAGAAAAAAAGCATGGTAACCCTCCAGGGATTCTTCTGACGGAGCATGGTGCCAGGAGCTGGCAGATGACTTGACGGTCATTAGCGATGAGCACATTGAAGAGTGACTGGGCAAGGAAATGATGGATGTATTGGCATGCGGCATAATGGTTGGTTTATAGTAGGTTTATAGTGGCTAAGAATGGTCAATACTAGGGGGCAATTAGGTGCGCCTGGTTGTTCCTTTCAGCTGTTGAACAAACCCTTGAGCACCAAACGGCTCATGCGGCTGGAGAAAATCAAGGGGCACATTGACACTGTTTGCTTTGCTGTTCCCCATGCCAAATCGCAAACAGCGGGAGGTTTTCAGCCATGCCATATGTCTCGAAAGCCAGGCATCCCTCAAATTTGTCTTCTAAAACGCTAAGCGGCTTAACCGTAACCCATCATATGTGAGTACACGGAGAGCACCAACAAGGATTGGTTGAGTCGGAAACCGACTACTTTCTGGGCTGATATATCTGAGCAACACCGACATATGGGCTTGATGTGCATGATGTGTGTGTGTGTGTCAGCAGACTTGAGAGAAACAGCATGCAACATCATGTGTTATTGATGGAGGTGCTTTTAAATCTTCATGTTTCAACACGTAGATGCGCACATAGATGTATTGTTAGATTCTTTTTGTGGTGTAGGTATATAATGTTGTATGTTCTTGTCGCATAGGTGCATGCACCTACGCATCACAAATTCACATTGCTATTGTTTGTGATTTGTCACGTTGGCTGATGATGGTGAACGAATCATGAATAAGCAGCAAGTGCCAGCATTGAGGTCCCTGATGCATAGTGATGCTTAGTCATGGTCAATCATGATTGATAGTTTTCTAAAAATGACCATATTGACATTTAACAATGACTACTTGATGGTTGGCTAATGGATGTCCATCATTTGCTTAATGATGTTTTTGCATTAGTGATCAGTGATCAAAGCACTCCAAAGCCACACTGTAGTCTGCTTCATTCTCAACGGTAGCCCGTCGTTGACGGATAGATAACCATTATGCAGTCACTTTTACCATCACTAGCCAGCATGAACCATCATGGCATTCCCCTTGATTGGCAATCATCATCCGTCATTTAGCATCAACAACTAACCTTAAGGATTATTCAACCAACCTCAACCAACATTAGCCGTGGCTGCCCGGGACACAGAGCGGAAGGGGCATGAACCAACATTTGCCATCATTTCACCAACGTCAATGATTAGGATGATCGAACCAATCTAACCAATCATTAAGCCATCATTAGCCAATTTAACCTTACCGATTGGCTAACCAACCATTTAAGGCATAGCCATCACTAACCAATCTGAACATTAAGCCATCATTGACTAATCTAACATGATTAAACAATCACCAAGCCATCATTCACCAATCACCAAGCCGTCATTCACCAATCGCCAAGCCATCATTCACCAATCACCAATCATTAACCAATCATTATTAACCAATCATTAACCAATCATTAACCAATCATTAACCAATCATTAACCAATCATTATTAACCAATCCAAGCTTAACGCTTGTTACCTGTGGATACCTGTGGTGAACTCACGGCTCGGCGCGGTGCTCCCAGGTGCGTGTCCATCGCCCAGGTGATGCTCCGCAGGTGGCCGCCATCGCAGGGCTTGCCGCCGGTGCAGCAAGCCAAGGAGCCGCCGGGTTGGGTCCCGCCCGGGCCACGGCTTTCCCCGGGGTGGCTACCGCATGGGACTGACTGACTGACCGAGCTTCAACACTACCATGGCTGTGGGTCAAGCAGTTAACCCATGGCTGTGGGTCAATATGAACCAACCAAGTTTATGGGGATGATCACCAACAGTTTCATAGGGAAAACGAGCTGGTTAATGATAGGGGAACCAGGGGGACAAAGGGTTTTGACCCACAGCCCCATCGCTTGAGACAAGGCCAGGTGAGTCACCAGACATTCCCAGCGATTCGCCATTGTCAACCACTATAGCCGCAGCAAGTACAAAAATGTACAAAAAATAGCAACCAGCCGGGGCTGATGGCTGTGGGCTGGCGATCCATGTTACCTCTTGGAGCTGGTTATGGCTTTCATGGTTTTCATGGTTTTCACCAGTGACTCTGGTGATGATTTGATTTTTGCAGCCCGCATTGGAGTTGATCAGTTTGGTGGTTTGATTATGTTTGATTGACATTGTTTATTTGCCCTATTTAGTAATTACTGACAAATGGTTGGTTGACTAATGTTGGCACCTGATTAGTAGGATGGTCCTCAATTGTAGAAAGTTTTTCCAAAATTATTCAGGCCCCCAGGATTGTTGGGATGGTCCTCAATTGTAGAAAGTTGTTTTTTTGGGAGGTAATTTTTTTGAAAAAATATGTTGAAAAATGTTTATATTCAAACAAACCATTTGAAGGAAAGGAAAGCAAATCTGGAGGCAACTTCAAAATTAAGACAGCTTCAACTCTGAGAGCTTAAGCAACTGAGACAACATCAAATCCCTTATTAAATTCCATTTAAAAACATTGACCTAAACAATTTTCCAAGAGGGTAGCTCAGGCAGAGGTTGGTTCCTGATTTATACCTTTGTTGCCATGGTCCTCTATTATGACCAAAACTTTTGCCCTTGGCTTGCTCGCAGCTTCTGCCCTTTAGTTTTCCTTGAGCTTTCCTTTCCTATTCATCCTTCTAGTTTTCCTTCTAGCCTTTTGAAACACCACAGCCATCCCAAAGCATCAAATCCCTTATTAAATTCCATTTAAAAACATTGACCTAAACAATTTTCCAAGAGGGTAGCTCAGGCAGAGGTTGGTTCCTGATTTATACCTTTGTTGCCATGGTCCTCTATTATGACCAAAACTTTTGCCCTTGGCTTGCTCGCAGCTTCTGCCCTTTAGTTTTCCTTGAGCTTTCCTTTCCTATTCATCCTTCTAGTTTTCCTTCTAGCCTTTTGAAACACCACAGCCATCCCAAAGCATCAAATCCCTTATTAAATTCCATTTAAAAACATTGACCTAAACAATTTTCCAAGAGGGTAGCTCAGGCAGAGGTTGGTTCCTGATTTATACCTTTGTTGCCATGGTCCTCTATTATGACCAAAACTTTTGCCCTTGGCTTGCTCGCAGCTTCTGCCCTTTAGTTTTCCTTGAGCTTTCCTTTCCTATTCATCCTTCTAGTTTTCCTTCTAGCCTTTTGAAACACCACAGCCATCCCAAAGCATTAAATCCCTTATTAAAGAAAGAAAGAAAGAAAGAAAGAAAGAAAGAAAGAAAGAAAAAA
>VSDK01015717.1:3802-15815 GCA_009767595.1 Symbiodinium kawagutii
TCATCATCATCATCATCATCATCATCATCAACAATGACTATCAGGACACAGTTGAACCCTCTCCGAATCACTAACTAAGGCGATAGCTGCATCCATTGCGGTCCTGGCCCAAGCTATCACGATCCTTGGGGTCTAAGCTTCAGCCAAGACATGCACAAAGAGCCTCCTCCTGCTGCATCAACGCATCTGCAGCTACACCTCTCCAATTGCAGCAGCAAGATTGAAATCTACTCAAAGAGAAAATGAAACCACCTTTGAGGAAAGTAGCCAGGGCCAGCCCAAGTTTCCATTTGAACCTAGCAAGCCAAGGCCAACAACGACAAAGACTAATTATCAATTACTGTCGCACTACGATTCAGGTCATTGACAAATGTTTACAAAGGCTCTGACTCCGCATCAAGATTGGGAAAGTCATTGACATGGACACCTGATGTGTTGATAATGTCATTGACATGGATGATAGTAATCTTCGTTGATTTCACATCTGCAGCTGAACAACAAAGGCCCATGCTGCTGAAGCACTCAACCTCCGCTTCCTGTGGGGTCAAGAGCATGTGCAAGTGTACCTTTGTCAATGGTTTTGACGCCTCATCCCAGTTCATCACGCAGTGGTAGGCACACACAACCTACCAATGTGAAAACCACAACTCATCACAACTAATGATGTTGACAATTCATTGCAGAATCTTATTGCCTCTTCATCGGTCAAAACCCGGTCCAAGAGCTGAGTCACCATCGAAAGCACCAGATCTGAGAAGGATTCAAGGTATCATCAAATTGCAATTGATAGTTTACAAACTACATCCTGAAAGGTCCCAATCTCAGCAGCAGGCTCAAGCCAACGCTCTGACGGTGAGTCAGTGGCATCCTGCCCACAAGTTAAGTCAAGTTAAGTTTCAGTAGTCATATTACAAAGCCACACCACTTACTTTGTCCTGGACAAGATCGATGACAGGCAGCCAGGCGCTTTGAGCAAAATTGGCTTCACATGAGCCAGCGCGCATAGTTGAAAGGAGATAGTGTCATTGACAAGCATGAGTAGTTGAATGAAATGATGTCATTGACATGAGAAGTATAAAACAGGTTTAACGTCATTGACATGATAAGTATAAAACATGTTTAACGTCATTGACAGCGTTAGGGCAATTCAAGTGTCATTGATAGGCTGATCTTTACTATGTCATTGACTCGTTAATAATTTACTTCAAGTCAGTTTGCTCAAGCGCCATGGACTCTTTATACAAACCCCATGCATCAAATAAATAAAATATCTTAACCAGCAGCAAGGTAAAGTTATTAAATATAATATATTGTTTTCAGTGAACAGCGTGGTATAGTAAACAGTTTGTGCACGGTGCGTATTCATTGGGTCTGTGATTTATGCCAGATTTTGCACATGTGTGTGTGGGGATTTCGTTTCACATGAACCCCATGAATTTTACAATTTAAGATGATTTTCACTTTTTCAGTCTGAGCAATCAAACCTCCTGGGGGTTGATTCCCGGGCTTATGAGGGTTGATTCCCGGGCTTATGAGCCCTGATTTGTTATGTACTTGGCAGGGTAATTGGTTGAGATTGACGGGAACCACTGGTTGGGTTCGTGGTTGCAAGTGGAGGAACGGCTGGCAGGTTCTGATCGCCATGCCATGCGATGACCATGGCCGCAAGTCTTAAGCCAGTCCGTGGCACCATCAAAACCATCCATTTCACATCCATTTCATTTCCATTCCAGCCACCTCTCTCACCTCTCACCTCCAGGGTGCCAAGTCGTGGGGAGCTCCCAAGGGTTCCCCGCATGGCGTTCCCCCTGGTCCACCCCTGCCATGGCACCACCCTGGCGGCTTCCCCCCGTGGCGCGCTCCCCAGGTCCACGAGCCTCAAGAAGCCCCGGCGCCTCACCGCGCGCGAGGCCACGCAGCTGCGGCGCGAGCGCAGGGAGCGAACCTCGGCGCTGCGCTTCTGGGAGGTGCGCTTGCCGCCCCCCGTGGTGGGCTACGACTTCCAGGCAGGGCCGGGGAGGGGCCAGGGGCCTCAGGGTGGTGGTAAGGCAAGTTGGAAGCTGGTGAAGTTAAATGAAGTTAAGGGTATTATGGGTTTTTTTCCTTCGTTTTGGGAAGTGGTTTCAGTTGTGGATGGATGATTTTGAGTTGGTTTGAGGGGTGAACGTTAGAGTTTGAGCCTTAGATGTTTTTTATTTGGCGGGGAAGATTGGTCGGACAGAATCAGCTGTACTAGTACCTTTTCTTTGTGAGTTCGGTGGGCTCAGATGGGATGAACTGCGCTGATGGATGATATCTGAATTTGTTCAATTGAATTCATGGTTGGAAAGCTCTATGAAGTTTGAACGTTCAAGGCCTTGACCATGTGAATTTGGCCACATTAAGTGCGAAGCATTTCCGTTCGTAAATTTCACAATCATCAAACCTGGCCACATCAAGGAGGATCGCCATCCGCCAGTTTGTTGATTGCAATGTTGAAGCTCATTTGGCTTCAGCTTCAGTGGTTGAGTGGGTAGGACCCCTACAGAGCTAGAGATTGATGCTTGGTATTAGTCATTGGGTGATATTCTAGCAAAGGTTAAGAAATCGGATGTCTCTACCCGTCACCAACCATCACTGAGCATCAAAAATCATCAATAATGATCGAGACAAGCATCATGAATCATCAAGTTCACCCTGATTCACCAACACTGGGCCCCATGGTACGAACCATCATTCCTCAGCATTCACCCATGGCATCGGTACCCTGGGCCCAGGTGGAACGGCTCTGTGTGAGCAGCAGCATTGATGGCTTGGACTTTCGCTTCCCGGTGGAACCCCTGGCGTCCCAACTTCGCGTGGTGGCAGCTGCCCACAAAGCCATGGAGAAGTCTACGGCGGCACTGGTGGAAAGCCCCACGGGCACTGGAAAGATGCTGGGAAGCACATCATGGGAACGATGAAGGATGGTTAATTAATGATGGTTAATGTATGTTCATGTCAAGGTTGGTGCTGGTGAATGATGGTTGATGAGGTTGGATGATGGTTAATAGTTGTTAATACCATGTTTTTTTCATCGAGCCGAGCAATTGATGCCTCATGATGATGGTTATAATATATGGTTTCAGTGTTAATCCAATGGTTGCTACCATGAGTGATTCTGAATCATGCTTCATGGTGGTCGGTGACAGGCAGTGACTTACTATGTTCTTCGATGGTATGGTCGATCCCATCCCGCATTTGAAGGTGCCAATGGCAGAAGATGACCGTCTCGCAGACCATCCAACCATTGTCACTTTCTTGGGGGTGCGGTCTGGACATGTTGGGGTCTCCGTTTCAAGGGCGGTTCACCAACAGGTTGTGGATCGCGGTTGCTGTGCCAAACCACAACTGTTTGCAGCCGCGTTTTGCTGTTGCAGAGGCTATGCTATGCATATCTTTGCCACTGACTTTGCTAGCCACTGTAGCATACCCATGTAGTCTATTGACTGGAGATAATGATGGAGGTTTGTGTCAAGATCAACAACAACAACAATATCAACAATAACACTAACACTAACACTAACACTAACACTAACACTAACACTAAACACAAGACAGCGAACAGCAAACACCAAGCAACAATAAGCAAGTGCAAGTACAACAACACAGCAATGAGCAGCTCAGCTCCCACGAGGACCTTGGCGTTGCTCAGCGCCTGCCTGGCTCTCCAATGGCGTTGCTTTGAGTCATGGCAGCTGCAGGGTGGGAAACTGCCTGAAGCACCGGCCAGTCGAAGGTGGGACCAGTTGGGACAGCAGGTGCCCATAGGTTTCCATGGGTTTCAGTGGGTTGCCACAGGTTTCCACAAGTTCCCAGGAGATGTTTGAGGATTTAGCAACCAGGGATGCTGAGAAAGATGTTTCAGGAATGGCGATCAGACTGTTAAAAGGAAGCCAAGCCAGGAGTGTTGAGACCGATGGCTTTCCTGAACAACAGATGCACCATGTGATCAGCAGCATTTTGAGTGTGCTCCAACTTGATCTCCAACGCACTTTGTTTTCCAAAGGAGGCATGCTCGGCCTCCAAAACTTTTGAAACCACAAGAGGCTCATTTCAGTTGAAATCCAGACAGTTGGGACCCAATTTATCCCAATCTCAGGGACACAACTCTCATCGCTTTTGCAATGTTTGTCAGTATCGCGTATGAATCCATTTGCCATTGCAACAATTACTGCCCCAATTGGTAGTTTCTCAAAATAGGGGTACCCAAAAATGGTTGGTTTATTACTATAAATGACTACTAATGGATGAACAGCCAATTGGGAATTGGAATGCAGGTTTTTTGCTGACATGCTGTTTGCGATCACCATCCTGCCACCGTGCACACCCACCAGTGCCGCTTTGCGCAGGGGGGCGGACCAGAAGGAATCAGATTCACCTGTGCCGCGGATCGTATGGATTGCTCGCACACATGACCAGTTGCTTGGCAGCAATGTGGTGCAAAAGTTGACATGGTCATTCAGTTCATCAGTCCATTGATTAATTTACATTGGTTTTTGGTGTAATGTTTGAACATGGTTATTGATCTTATAGCTGTTGGTCTCATTAAACCTTCGTTGGACTGACATCATTTGACAGGGGTTTTCAGTTCCTGGTTATTCAGTTTCAAGCCCTGATTCAAAGCAGAAGTTGTAGCCTCACCATGTGTGACAGCTTTGGGTGAACCCATGGATAGCAGTGTTGAGGTGGGTGAAGCTCATGATGTCCTGGAAGGTAATGGTCATCCCATCCAATGAAACATCCATAAAGATCCTTTGGCGGTTGCTAGTTTTGGTCACCTTGTGCTGTAGAAACCAATCGCTTGATTTTTGCACCCAACATCACCCAAGTGGTTGTTCTTTTTATATCGCCTGTGACTCTCAAGAGTGGTGCTTGCCCTACCCTAGGCTTCCAGTTACCATTATAATAGGTAACCAGCTGGTTTCTACCTTTGTTGTTTGGGGTTGGCTACCTGCTATAACGGTAACTGGAAGGCTTGCCCTAGTGAAATCGACTAGTTTTTTTTTTTTTTTTTTGTGGAGCCTTGGGGATAGCCTCGAGACGATGTCACCCGAGGGCCCCGCTCAGGTTGGAGCACGCAATCCGGGAGCTTCGCCGCTTGCCATATCGGCCGTTGGAATCTCTGCGGATCTCCCGGGAACGCTTCTGCCTGCATCCCTTTGTGCAGCAGGTGCACCGCTGAGGGCGTTACTTCATAGGGCTTCCCACGGTGACCTCGCCTCCATTGCAACAGCATCATCACCGCCGGTCAGCAGCAGCAGCAGCGGCATCATCATCATCATCATCATCATCATCATCATCATCATCATCATCATCATCATCATCATCATCATCATCATCATGTTTTAGTTGGCGAAGATTGGTATGTGTTTTTTCATGAAGAATGTATTTATGATATCCCTCGAACGAGGGATGGTTGCCGAACGTGCTCCCTGAAGGCTTTTTTCCGCCCGAAGGGGGCCTTTTTTCCCTCCCAATGCCAGACCACGACCTGGAACTTAAAGGTTAACCGTGAGGAAGTGTTGCTGCAAGGGCATTGGGAGGCATGCAAATAGTTACTTAAAGCCGCCCCCACCATGAACCACCTTTTGCAGGCACAAGACAAATCGTCGGCCTGCGAAATGGCAACGATGACCAGGAACGGCAACGCACTTGGAGGTGCAAACGGCATTCTTTTCGCTGCTGAGTCAGGTGAGACACTTGTCCTTTTGGCCATGGCTGTTCCAAGGCACTAGAGAAATACAGGATGGTGTGATGTGGTGTGGATGGCGTATGGCCAAACAATGAGTGATTATTGAGCTTGCACACTTGAGGCATCCTGTTCGGTGAGTGACAAGTGCATGCTAGCCTGTATGGCGAGGCTTTAGGATTGACGGACCCCATCCCGCCCATCCCACGGCATTTACTTTGTTGCAAGGACCCTCAAATATCTTTTCAGTTCCTTCCCTCACGACCTTAGAATAGGCATAGATATGTTAAACTTTCATGGATAGGAAGAACTGACAACCAGCTCCGGTCGGGTCTTTCTTGGAGCTTCTCAGGCGGAAATTCTGGATGCGTTCACTTGGACAATGCTGAAGCCATTGGTTATCCAACCATCCAGGAGCACCGCAACAAGTTTCAGGCCATGGGACTGGCATGAGATGTTGACCTGTGAGCCATGAATGCTTGTTCCTCATCGCAATGACGCGTTGGTGGTGTGATTCATTTTACTATATTTTACTTTCCCTAGGGTTGGTTGACTGATATGTTTTCATAGGGGTTGAAACCACCAACCAGATGAGTTCTTGTGTTAAACGATGTTTTTTTTGGTGGGGCACAGGAATGGCGCAACTGCCTATTTCAGGTTCATGTGCAACTTCGGATGTTGACGATTTTGTTGTGCTGGCCTTTGATCGTTTGTTGCCATGGTTTTGGCTCAGCCACCCATAGCCATAGCCGTAGCTTTCAGGCTTCTTCGCAGCCATTTCAGTCCATTTGTGTGGTCAAATGCCAGCAACTCTCCCCAAGATACGGGGAGTAGTCACGTTCGTCAGGGCCAGTGTTTGTGGCTTTAATTTACGCTAAGATTGCACCGACGCTCCTTACTAGTCAACACAGATACAGTCTGCATACAAAGACTGGTACCCTTCAACTATCAACATGTGAACTCTATTGACAAGTGGGTATCGATTAACTATCAACTGGCATCAAAACGTAAGATGGGCAGTGACAAGTCATCCTTTATCACAGCCATGAATACATTCCCTTTGTGGTCTGTGGATCTTCGGGTCGACCATCCCGCCGCTTGGGATATGTTTGCCATTTGGAGGATGTTGCAAGGCTGTTAGCTCGCTTGGAGCGATGGGGTGGGTCAATTTCTGATGTTTGTTCATTTTTACTCGCAGCAATGGTCAGCAGTTGGTTATAAAACATTAGTTGACCAGTGACTAGCCATCACCAACCATACTTAAGTGTACATTTTTCTACAGTCATAGATCTGGCTTTTGATTCCCTCCATGTCGCATCTATGGATGGGCTAATACCAAAACCAAAAGATAGCATGTATGCTTTTCTATTTGAATATTCTATAGATGCAAAACGAACATTTGGTATACCAAATGATTAGCTCCGTGATGAGCTAGGACTGTGTGTAATTACTCTGTTTTGTCCTGGGCTCCGAGTGTCCCGGGATTCTCGTGCGTTTGACCTAGACCCATCACCCAATCTGCTTATTTTTTGCCGCTGTATCAGCACCGCGCAGCCGCTCCAGACCGGTGGGAAGTTAGCTGTCTACGACATTGAGGACTTGGTCAAAGAAGGGCATGAGACACAGATCCTGGCTTTGAAGAGGTGTCAGTTTGACTGTTTGATTTTTTTTCTTCTATCGCATGTGATTGACACCAGTTGAACCTGTAGTGAACACCTTTTCGCATTATCATCCTTTCATTTTTTCAATATGTTGTTTTGGCTTCACGATGATGTTTGGTTTTGCCAGTGTGAAGCTGTAGTTGTGCCACTTGGGGTATTAGTTGGTTTTTCTGTTGTATGCTGTTCAAAGGTTCTCAGCATGCCCTAGCCTTCCATTCACCATTATAGCCAATTATAGCCTTATAGCAGGCAACCAACCCGAAACAACAAAGGTAGAAACCAGCTGGTTACCTATTATATATGATTATATAATAGTAACTAGAAGCCTAGGGATGTGCACAAGCACCATGGGTTCATTGCCATGGCCGCTCAGGACATGCCCGTACCACGCTTCGATGGATCTCACTGGAGAGGGTGCAGCAACTCAGCGACCAGCTATGGCTTGGTGATGGTGGATGTTGGTGTCTTGTGGTTGGTTGGCATGTAACGTAACCAGTATCTCATTATATATATATATATATGATCATCATTATCTGTGTCATCATCATCCTCATCATCATTGTCATCATCGTCGTCATCATCATCACGAACAATCAAGTACCCCGCAAAATGTCACTGCCTCATCTTCACCCTAATGATTGATCAGCTGCTGAATTGCATTTGGATTAAAACGAGGGCACTTGACGGCTCAGAATTGGGACTGCTGGAACCATGAAAGGCAGGCAATTGAACCGTTCCGATCTTTGTTGAACAATGGTACCTGTGTCGACCAATTGATGCTCAGACAAAATGTTCTCCTCATGACTCATGATGCCTGGCAAATAGGCCGCTGAAACCGGCTGAAACCTATATGTTTTTTTGGTTCACCAAATGCTGTGATAGTGTGTGTAATCTTGGATCATTTAGATCCACATTAGTAAACACATTTGATGGCTAGTGGTGGTTTGTTAGTCTACCAAATGCTGATGTCAATGTCATAGATGGCTTTGCTCAGGCATTGGTCCTTTGCACATACCCGCAGATCCTGGACCCTTGCGTGCGCGAGAGCAGCAATTTCGAGCAAGTCTTGCAAGACGCGGTTGTGGTTTTCGATGAGGCCAGGTGTGGGGTTGCAACAGGGCCACCGGTGCTACAGCACATGCATCTAGAATGTTGGAGGGATTCTAGTTATAAGTTGGTCAAGATAGTCATTTCCAAGTATACAACTGGTCATATCTACTATTAGCCTTGTACTTACCCTAGTCATAACCCAAATTAGCTAACAGCCCGAGGCCCCACCTTGTAGAAATTGTTTTTTGAGCAGGTACTTGCTTGATCACTGTTTGTAGGGACTCCAATGTTTTTTCTCTGGATGTTCGACTCTCCAATGCAGTGATTTCCCAGCGATGCTTGCTGGACCATTTGCCTTCTCGATTCTTTATAGTTAAAATCATTCATCGCAATGGTCTTAAGAATCCACGCACAACGCCAAGCGAGAAGCCCGGGACCCGCTCAAGATTCTGTGTTGACATCACACTGGCATTCGATGGCAATGGGAAATGCTGGTCTCCTGGAACTCGGGTTGCATGCGTCCACGTTATCTACAAATCACGTTTTGTGCACGGCGAGTGTCAACATGGCCAACAACATGTTTCTATGGAGGTAAGTCATTGGAGTGCTGGGTTGGCTGCATGAGATTCAAAGAAGCGGAGGAAACACAGCGGGGCCACTCCCAAGCTGTAGCCCGTGGCTGGCCACCCATGGAGCTTCCCCATGACTTCCAGCGCCCAGCGGCTGGATGAGGCCCACAATCTTCCACAGGTGGCTCGCGACGCCGCTAGCTTTCGTGGAGGGGTGGTAGACTTTGAGCCTTGGAAGCAGCTGGGGAGAAGGGGGAAGGGAGGGGCTTGTAGCAATCCAATCATTGCAAAGCTACAGGAATGATGAGAATCAACAGGAAAGGCTGGTGACTGGATGTTTGGGATGCGCATCGCCCCGGGTGCTCAAAGCCGCGCCAGCGCTAGGGAAATGTCTTATAACTATATTGTTGATATACAACGTGAATACCCTCAACGACATAAGGTCTAAAATGGGGTATGGCCATACCCTTGTTCTGAATGGGTCTGAAATGGTGCTATCCAGATTCGGTTGGATCTTCATGTTCTGAGTTTGAACATGGTAAAAACATTTTGGACCTGGCCATTCTAGACCCTGAAGCCCAACAGGCATTTAAGACCCTCATGTTGTTGAGGCTCTGGTCATTTCATTTTAGACCACTATTTTAGACCCCAAAACAGGGTCTAAAATGAGAATTGAGGCCCACCCTCTGTGTACCAGAGAGTATCAACGTGATCTATTCTTGTTTTGGCATAGGATTGTTCGAGAGGCTGAAGCTTATGAAGTGGATATGTTGTGTTTGTATATGTTTTTGTCTCGGTATGCCTTGTTGATGTCCCATGCCCATATCAAACTCCAAGGGGTCTCACGAGGAGCTGAATGCAGCATTGACCTTTGAAGCAGCTGAGGTGAGACCAGAGCTGGTTTCAGCAGCTCCCAGGGTCGTTTGGATGTTTGTGAACATGAGAGGCAACATCATTTAACCCATGGGGTTGGCAGTTGGCACAGCCAATGCAAATGATGGTAATACATCAACGATAGCCCCGGCAACATACTTGATCCGTACCAAGTGGGGTGCCACAAACCACACCAAAGGGCGCACATAGGACGAGTTGTCGGCCTCAGGAGCAGCTGATGTCAAAGTTGCAAGGCCTAGCCAAAGCCACCGCAGAGCAAGAGGCGAGAATGCTGCGCAGCTGCAGGGTACTTGCTAAGTTGCTAAGCAAAGATGAAACATATTTCAACCCCAAGGCCGTCCGAGGCAATACAAAACACCAGGCAGAGATGAATGATGATTACTGTATATAAATGTAATTGCCTGAGGCGATGGGCTCATGAAAAGGAGCTGGCTTTGCCAACACAAAAAAATAATTCATCACTAAGGAAAAGAAAGCACCTTGGATGTGCAACTGCAAGCGTCGCTATTAATTGGAACCAAACCCCGGTGGCCCCGCAAAACAAGCGGGTATGACCGTGGCTCATCGTGTTTCATCGTGGTTCAGCATATGGCCAACAGACAGCTGATGAAAATTGGTTACTGGTTTGTCACTCTTGACACTCTTGATTTTTTTCGGTGGCCTGTGCCGTAGAGTGGTGCCAGTTCCACCTGCAGCGGTTTGTGCTGCAGATAGCCCCGCAAGATGTCGATTGCTGATCGTTCGCACACTGATAGTGATGCGGTCGATTCTGTGCTAGTTTAGTCCTTATCCCTTGAAGAGAGATGCAACGCTTCGGGCAGTGGTCCTTAGACACAAGTAGGCCTAGTCAGTTGCAATAGTTCTGTTTGGTCATCCGGCCTGATAACCAACAACCATCAACAATTTTGGTTTGCCTACACCAGCAAAGCCTGGAATACAGCAACAAAGTGCTCAAATCGATCATGACTGCCGTGGGCCAAGATGTTCGTGATGTGGTTGTGTTCCAGGCCGTTCAACTGGCGGAACGCGTGTGCGGCGCTGTGACGCGTTTGCGCGAAACTGGGCTACATGCTGGGCTCATGTCCCCCAAAAGCAGCTTTAGTTTTCATTGGCATTCCATGATAGCTGCGTCCTACCAGTTACCTCAGTGAATTTCCATGGTTTAAAGCAATTTTTTGGGTGTGTGTGTGGGGGTTCGTGTGTGGGGCGGTTGTGCCAATTGAGCAGGTATGTTGCCGTGAATGAGTATGGCACCAAACATGGCCGCTACAATGCGTCACACCGGACAGAGTGTTGATTGCCAGGCAGCCTGTTCAACAACAGCAAGGAAACTCCCAGCTGCACTGGCTGAGCTTTCCATGTCGGAAAGAAGGCATTGAACTAATTGATGTGCATACTTGGTTTGTATTGTTTTGATGGTGGGATTGTCCAGGATCCATTTTCCGGTCTGGTCATTGATATAGGACTATAGGCTTCATTCTGCTACTTGTGCTGCTGCAGCTTAGGCTTCATGTGGACAATCCTTTGGACACATGATTTCACTCATGGGTATAGCATCCTCATGCATCCTCTCGGGTTCCAACAACCCAACACTCCTTCAACCAGATAGCAGATAAAGCACACGAAACCCTTACACTTTGCCTCGACTGGCCAATGATCCTTGGGTCCAGCTTCACTCTCCCACAACTGAAGTCAATTCAGATGCCTTGAACAGGTTTCTGAGGGTTTCTGATCAAAAAAACTTATCTGCAACACTTGCGTCCTTTGACCCAAAAAGTACGCGGTGCCCCATGGATCCTGCGCCATGAGTCTGCCCGATGGCCTCTTACAGCGGCGCCGGTCCTCGGTGCGCAACTCGCTCTTTGAGGGTCGGCGGCCCTCGGTCACGATGGACCGTCGACCCTCCGACGCCGATGGAGGGCCCATGGAGCGGCGACATTCGCAGCACAAGACTCGGAAGGGTCCCGTGCCGCAGGCGCTGATGGGTGCTGGCTTTGGGGATGTGAGGTGCAGAGTGGTACCCCTAGTTATAAGTTGACCCACTTAGCTATATAGTTGTGTTATATCTACCATGCTTAGTAGTTACCCTACTTGTAAACCGGCTTCATGTTGGTTTTGGGAGAGCGTCG
>VSDK01015717.1:15841-86909 GCA_009767595.1 Symbiodinium kawagutii
AGCGTCGTTGCCATGAAGTGGTGATTGGATTTCAATTGATTTCCAAAGTGGCGCTTGTGCTCAAGCTTTGCGGTAATGCAAGAAAGCAATGGGCGAATGAAACAAGACAGTGAATGATGTCTCCAGCAAATCGTTGAATGAACAAGTGAGAATATGGACTTCAGTGATTTGAGGTTTAATTGACTATTTTAATAATGATATACGATGAGTATATGACAAAGAAACGAGCATTCTTGGATACAGGAAGTTCAAATATGGCACTGAGTGGTGAAGTTAGCAAGGGGAAGGCAAAGAGAATAAAACAAGCAAATAAGTCGTGCAGCCAAAGTTAAAATTCAGGCAAGTTTTGCAAAGTATGAAGATACATGATTAGCCGTGACGCCAAGACCCTTGAAATCTCCAACATCAGTCAACACGTTTGCCATGAGCCCCTTGGATTAGGGTGTGCTGCACCGGTGTAGGGAGCTTGCCTGATGGGCATGCATATAGATGATTTGTAGTTAGTTGCATGCTGGAATTCAGACTCATGATTCTCAAGCATATCTATAAGCCCAAATGTTGATTATTTTGGAGATGCATTAAGATGTTCATGCGTGAACCGTTACACTCTCAAATGCAGAAAGGGAAACAATAGGCATCAATTACAAGTCGCACACGATGAAAGATTAGCGAGGATGCGCCAGGAGGTTTTTTGAGATTGTAGGCTGCCACGGTAAGGCAAGAGAAAGATTACTTGTTGAAGAGCTGCACAGCATCGGAGAGGACAAACAACTACAGACTATCACTATTGTTAATGCTGAAGACAAAGTAAAAAAAAGCAAATCCAGTCAAAGCAACCGAGAAACAATACACTAGAAACAATGAAATGTGAAAACAATGCAGAGAGCCGAAGCCACTTTGTTATATACGCGCTTGAGCTGTCAAAAAGCATGACCTGGTGACATGAGCCCTTTGCACAAAACCATCATCGATTCCCCATCTATAGCACTCTACAGCGCCTGCTTGGTTTGCCTGCTACGTTGTTTACTTTACCGTCCATTTTTGGCGTACCATTCATTACATCATCATCATCACTGCACATGTTTTCTAAATAGCCTTACTTGTTGCTTTTTCACCCCTGCCTCTTGTTAGTTTGTTTTTCCTGGGGCACATTTGTCCTTGTCCCTATCACTGACCCTAATCTTCTTTGATCAGAGGGTATTGCCATGTATTGCCTCTTATGGTATGGTTTCGTTGTCACATGTGTGTGAACTGAACTTACCTTGTCCATGATACCTATAATCATGACCTGATGATTTGATGCATCCTTCGATCATGAGCCCTAGGGCCTTGGATAAACCGCTGCCATGCTATGCCATGCTTCCAGGTGGTGGTCAAGAACTTTTTGTCGGAGGCCTGGGATGTGACGGAAGGTTTGAGCAGCTTAAACCCGATGGCTGGGCAAATCCAAATTGTGGCTGAAGATTGTTGACCTACACTGACCTATTTATCTATCTATCTATCTATCTATCTATCTATCTATCTATCGATCTTGATACTGAAGGCCCCGAACCATCATGGATGGCATATCATGAAGCCTCGAGACCGACCAGCTGCTCACTCCTGCTATTCCTATGGACAAGTCATTAGAAGCACTTGACCCGGAGGAGCAGGCTTTGGTGTTTTGGGTAACTCCAAGGTCGTAAGCCTTTTTGACTTCAGGATTTCCAGCTGCACGCGGCAAGATCCATATGTGCGCAGGTTGAAAGCAACGTTCTCCGCGCATGGCTGACGATTTTTGACCCCGACTACAAGTTCCACATCACTAGCGATCAGTTCTGCATGGGAATGGCATCTTGGAACAAAAGGCTCTTGGCGGTCCTAAGTCGACCACCTTACACAGACCTTGAGCAATCCTTTGAGAGTTGCTATTAGTTCTTGTTGCAATTGTTCCCAAAAAACAGACACAAAGTTGCCCATGTTAAGTTTTGGTTGCACTTGAAGCCCGTGTGATCAGCTGTTTCCCATCCATCACCAATTTTCCATTGCTTTCCCCAGAGCCGGTGGTATCTAATATCGGTCTCAAACGTGTTTGAGAGTGCAGACATGGTCGAATCAGGTGGAGGGAAGGGTTGTTCCTCCCAAGCACCGAGAATTTGGTACATGAGGGTTCCTTATTCAGGAGCGAGGAGCGATTCTGGATAGATTGATATGATATATAGATGCATCGTGTTACATCGATAATCATGTCTTTATTCTTAGGACATTACAAAGAATTGAGGGTAATGACTATTGTTATCTATGGTTACTTCTATGCATGGTGGACCGTGCTTGGTTGCAAAGACACACAAAAGTGGGCTGTGCAATCCATGCGTTTCAAGGATTTAGTACAGCATGACTCCACACAGCAGCAGCAAATGTCAGCTTGACCATTCACACTGTTGCCACCTTTGTGATGAATTATTTCGACATGAAATTTCATGTTTAGTGAGTTGAGTATTCATGTTTGACTGGGCCCAGCAGGTGGGAACCACTTTCCGCCTAGGAAAAAGCGGGCTATGCGGGCGATGTGTACTTGCTCTTCCAGCGTTTGGATACCGACAACTCGGGCAAGCTGACGCTGGATGAGATTGACGAAGAAGCTGCAAAGCTTTGGCTCGCTTTTAAGCCACTCGACATTGGACGGTCTCAACTTGTTTACCCCTGCGACCGTGTCAGGATGCGCCAATGGTTTTCATTTTTTCAAAATATAATTAAACAAAACAGGCTCAGATCAACAGGGTTTAGATGAGCAAGTTTTTTGGGATTAAACAATGCAAAACAAATGTTTGCTTATGGATAGAGAGAGGGAGAGAGAGAGAGAGAGAGAGAATGATGAAAAATGCAATCAAATGCAAACTATGTAAACAAAAAACACATGGTGTTATGAAGGGCTGAGTTGAGCACCAGGGGGCTGACATTGGCAGATTTGTATCCCTAAAATAGCCACCGGGCTATTTTTTTGGTGAGCCTGACTTTGATCGATGGCACCAACTGAGGGAGCTGATGTTTGGTAGAATCAGATTCACATAAGTTTTGTCAGTGGCGCACACACACACATGCACAACATGCTTGCACACTCAAACATGTCCACAGATGCATTTGTACTTACTCATGTGTGCTTGCATATGTGCGTACCTGTGTAGGCAGGTCGACTCAGCCGAGGTCATGGTGCGTAGCATCCTTTGAGAGTCCTCTAGACATGGTGTACAGGTTGAGCCGCGGCAAAGATTATCTCTCGGAACCTTGGTCCTGGGCAGCCGGCGGTCCCTGGGTGGTCTTGAGTCTTGGAGTTGCTGACTTTTTTGTTTTGGAAGTTAGAAGCTGTTGTCCGTGGTTGCTGCTGGGCTCTGTGATTTTTGTTCTTCGGGCTCTCAAGTCGACAGATGCTCATGAGCTGCAGGCTGCAGTTGCCTTCACTTCTATCAGTAATGTGGTGAGGTGACCGCATAGTTTAGCGAGTTCCCTGATGCGGGATTGCGGCATTCAAACAGGCTTTGTCCAAGTGCTATGGTAGACGGGGGTGCACGGTGGCAAGAATGCCAACCATAAACAGGGCAGGTCCCTACCTTGTCCGATGACAAGATGTTCATTCATCTATTCATCTATCCTTTTTCCGGCGCTGATGCACTTTGGCATTGCTATGGGGATGTGGTGATGTGTCGCCGCCGTTTCCCAGGAAGAGGATTTCAAGCTTCGCTGTCGGCTCTTTGACTGGAAGGAAGGACAAGAGGAATGGCTGTGGAAGGGGCACCTCGGCAGCGCAGCAAGGTTGTAGGTGGAGCTGCTGAAGGGATTCCTCTGACACCAAAGCATGAATTCCAGAAGTGACTCATGGATGTTGATATCCCGAAAGCCAAGCTAGGTCCCATCAGGGTGCTTTTAACACCTTGGGAACCCAGGTCTTTTCATGAAAGAGTTCGGATCAGCAGTGCCGTGTGTGCTCCGGCGCTGGCCACTCAGGGTGGCGCTTCACAACGAAGAATACGTTCGCCCTGAGATGCTCAAGTGGATGGCTGTTGGAAAGGAAGAGCATCGTGAGAAGGAAGAGCTCAAGAAGCTGGCCATGAAGGCGGTTCCCGCCTCGCGGTGCCCGACTGCGTTAGCATCAAAAACACCGGCAACAAAGAGCAAAAATGTCTATTACTTTCGATGGTATTATCAGTGCTTAACTTCATTGTGTTTTTTATTGTTTACATTTGGGAATCAGCAATTGTTTGACCCGTTCATTGCAGTAATTGTTCTTAAGTTCAATTTGTATGACGTCATTTCTCCCGCGAAACCAGACAACCGAGGGCTATGATGTGCTAAGCTTTTGCTGACACTGCTGGAATGCCAATTTGCAATTCACAGTAGATCTGGCACCACTTTTTTCATCGACCACTATATGGTGGTTTCTTAAATAGGGGTACCCCTGAATCATCCAATCACTAATCATTTACAATTGACAAGTGATAAACCAACCATTTTCGGAGTTCCTTATTTTGAGAAACCACTATATTGAGTGATTTTCAATCCTAGCAACATCAGTATAGAAGAGCCCTTTTGACAGTGAGCTGCTGTAAGAGTTACACTGCCATACGTCATGGACACCAGAACCGCACACCAAAACACGCGAAATACAGACATCATTGAAGCGTTAATCCGAAACAATCTAGGAATCCAGACTCCGTGGCTATGGTTGCGGAGGTCCAGTCCATCGAAAGCTTAAACGTTCTTGTAAAACATGTGTTGGGGCAACCATTTGCTGGCTTTTGTTTTTCTTCCACAGTTAAACCCGATGCAAGAAGAATGGCTTCAGCCAACTCACCCCCCCAACTACTGGAATGGCCCGAGTTCACTGCAACCATCTCTACGTTGGTGCAGGTCCACGCCGTCAAAATACGAGAGCGACAGATGTTGGCACAGGTTGCTGGACAGCAGGACTTCAAAGCTTGTCCGGATGAACTGATGTCATCAGCTGGGGATCTGGGGTAGGTGATTTTGACACAGCTTATACAGCTTGTAGACTTGCAACATCTTGCAACCAGATGGCTAGCCGGATTCGGTCCATAAAATGTGGGGGTGATGAGAGTCCGAGTGTTGTGCGAAAACATTCCTGTTGCGGATGCTGGCTGTTCATGATGAGCATGTTTTGTCTGTTTCCAGGCTGCTTAAGAAGACTTTTCAGAGGAACAAACCAGGAGTGTGAAACTTCTATCAACAAAGGGTGCTCACTGCGCCAAGCGGGCATAGAACTCAATAACCATAAACAGCACAGATCAGGACATCATGTGCATGATGAATTTCGCATGCTCGTAAAGCAAACTGCCACATGTCAGTACATCATTGAACGCGTACTTGTACCTCCATGTAAGCACACATGTGCGTTGATAAGCTTGTGCCAGCGAGATGGGTACAGAATGGCACCCGCATCAAAGTGTCCAGAAACGCACGTTCATGGTTGGCAACATCGCGAGAGAATACCAAGCAGCCCCATAATACATCACCATTGTTCATTTTTTGAACCTCAAAGCACTTAGTGATTCAAACACATGAAGTTGTGGGGTCTCAAAATAGGGGTACCCGAAAATGGTTTATTTACTACTCTGAATATTGATCATTACTATTGGATGATTTGGGGGTCCCCTATTTTGAGAATTAACCACATTGCTTGTGAAGGCTAGTGGGATGTCAAACACTGTCCCCCCGTACCTGCCTACCAAGGCACTTCCGCAGTTCAAGGCCGGTCGCCGCTCCGAGAATGTGCTCAACAACGGTGTGTCATGGTATGTTTTTACTGGCCATGGATCCAGAGTACTGCTATGAAGTCTTCCTGGCAATTAAGTATTGTGGTCTATACTGGCCCTGGTTGATGTCATGCAGCCTTCCAACTGTTGCATCAACCGTGGCTGTGTTTGACTGGACCATACTCCCCCTCAGTAGCTGAATCTTGTAACAGCAAGTAACGCTGGTTGGATCTTGTGCTGTGGTCCATTTGGAAGCGTGGCGTACACATGGAAGATCCAAGAATCAGCTGCCCAGCTGTTCAAAGAGGGCAGTGCAATTAGTTTCGAGCTAGGCACCACGTGGCTTAACTGCACAGAAATTTGATTTGACATAGAAAGAGAGAGTTGTTCGTTTGGTCAAAGGGTGGCATCATCCATGTGATGGGGTCCCTACCTTCCAACTAGATCCAATAACGATATTGGGTCCCTACCGTGTTCGAATAGTGATGGTGACATGTAGCCGCTATGTAGCTATACTTCCTCTTGGGTGAGCTTAGGATTTGCGGGTGCGCCGACTAAAGGTTTGTGTACTTGATTGTCAGCAGCCCGTGAAACACCGTCATTCAAGTCCGCCAAAAGGAAACCAGCGTAGATGATCCGGTTGGAGATGTTCAGATGCTATGATACCCCCTTGATGCGCTTGATGACTGTGATATGGTGTTTGCTGGAGCTGTCATGAGAAAGGTTTGATTTGCACCCCAACCGCATGAATCTCTATGATGAGGTTCGTCGGTTCACCTTCCCAGTTTATGGCGACTGTGCCAAGTTCTAAATGTTCAACTCATCAAACTTTGAACAAATTGCTGGTACATATAACTAATCCAAGCTAGGCTATCTATTATAACTATCTACTAGTTATATCTATTAGTCATCTACTAGCTATGTCCTCATATATCTACTAGTTATCTCCTACAGTCATCTACTGGTTCCCCAGGCAGTTTGGCCGTGCCACTGCCCCTGTGGAGGCTTTCTTGAAGCGCAAGTGCGGCGGCAGTCTGCTGGCGGCCTGGCGACGTCACTTAGATCGCCACGCCTCGATGAGCGTCAGCCGCAGCCGGGGAGGGAGCTCCTCTGGGGACCTGCCGGTGACCGTAGGTAGGACCCACCAGCGGTATGAAGACCTGGTTGGTGGTTAGCCATTACTGGTGGGTGGTTATAACTAATGATGGTTAATAGTAGGGGATAATAAGCAGCAATCATGGTTGAACATGCTTTGATTGACATTTGGTACTTTACCCATTGATTATTAACAAATGGTTGGTTGACTTATATTTTTCACAAGGGTTGAAAGCAACAACCGGAGATGATTCGTTCGGGGATTGCTCAAGCCATAGGGAACTCCAAGTTATGGTTGGTTTTTTGCTATCGTTGATATGGGATGATTTGGGGGTACCCCTATTTTGAGAAACCAGCATTTAAGTTCAGGTGACTTTTTGAAAAACCGTTTCTGACCACTTACCGGCTGGGTTGATCATGGCAGGTGTGTTTTTTTGTTGGCCGCCGTATGTGGCAATATCGGGCAGATGTTGGAACTGGGGCTTGGAGCTTTCACACATGTTCAATCCTTTTTTAGTTTCTCAGCAGGTGGACTTGCACTGACTTCATTTCATTCTTCGCATTTTGGCACTGCTGCATTTGCATCACTGGCCTCAGTGGTTGCACCAGCCAGGTGCACAAATACGAGATGGCCAAAGCCGTGAAGGCCTTGTGTTGGCAGGGCGAATTCCGAATACTTTGGAAGGCCTTAGATAAGGACCTGTGGCGTGCAGCGTGCTAGATGACTGCAGGTGCAATAACAGTCGTTTTCTGTGACCATTTGATAAAAGGAGAACATGGATAGACAAGTGAACGCGGAAATATAACCGTTATAGTTAGTAGCTTATTTATTGACATTCACGTTTGTATTTTGTGTATACCCAAGGCACGTGTACACAAATGGACGCATAATGAATCATGACATTTGGTATAATTTGGTTTGTGCTCCAGCCAATGCATGTTTTGTGTTTACGTATGTGTGTTTTTGTGATGATGTGTCATGAATTTGTTTTATGAATTACAATATGTATCGAATCTGAGTGTATCTATTCATATATCATATCAATCTAATCAAATCTAATCAACTAATCGAATCTTAGCGATCTAATGTAATTTGTTTACATCTAATTTGTAAAAAACTAAATGTAAATAGTCCAAACAATTTCAATTAGAAATGGTTTTTAATCAACATGTTTTAAACCTAAGGTTATTGTATTTTACATGATCGTATTGTATGTTGCTTTACCTATCTATCGATCTATCTATCAATCTATCTATCGATCTATCTATCTATCTATCTATCTATCTATCTATCAATCTATCTATCGATCTATCTATCTATCTATCTATCTATCTATCTATCTGGTCTGTTGTCTGTCGGTCTGTATGTGTGTCTGCTTATCTTTCTAATAACAATATGTCATCTACGCGCTATTATGTGATGAGATGTGCTGTGATGCCATGTAGTGATATGTAGTGTGTGCATGCCAACATGTAAGCATGTGTTTACGACAAGCGTTGGATTCCAACCGCTTGTGCGATTGCATGTGACAGAGTACCAGTTGGTGAACATAGGAAGTTGCAAGCAGTTGGTTCCCCTATCGGTGACCTTGCATGTGCCAGAGGAATGTATGGGGAGTTCTTAAAAAAGGGACCTCCAAAAATGGCTCGTTTGTTCCTGGAGAAATGACTAGGATTGGATGATTGAGGGGTCCCCTATTTGGAGAAACGCCCATTTCATTCATTGCCAACACATTGCAATGCTCACTGTAGCAACGCGGCCTGGGGCAAGGACAAGAGCGGCCTGGTGTCGTACCAAGAGCTGGACATGCAGGGTGCGGAAGTCCTTGCTGAGTTCAAGTTTCCCGCCTGAGCAGTTACATTTGATTTGCCTCAATATGCCTGAAAAATTGCCAGGCATTCAAATCCATTTGCCTTAAGAATTGCCATCCATGTCTATAATAGCCATCATTTCTGGTCTTTATCCCCCCAGCCAGTAACTTGTTTCCATGCTACTCAACCCAAAAATCATTTATCGTAGGTCAGGGTGTGCTCTGTAATTGCCAGCGCACAGTTGTAAGAAAGATTCGTGTATGTATAGCATTTTGTAGCACATTGCTCTCGGTGACATTTTGTTTGCCGTGAGTTAGGGTTGTGGTCTCCCTCATGCTATTTCTAGGTCCTTCATCACCGACAAGTTCGGAACTGCAGAGGATGCGTTCCGGGCCATGGACAAAGCCAAAAACAACTCGGGCCGTTTGTCAGAGCGGGACTTCATCGAGGAGTGCCAGAAGCAGCTTCAGCACAAAAGAGGGCTGATTTGTTCTCACGAGCTGACGTTGGTAGTTTATCGCTTCCTCATTATCAATTGTTGGCATGATTTTGCAGGTTCACTTGATAAACCCTTCAGAAGAATGAAGCCCCAACAAACCTTTCAGGGGTTGGTCCAGGAGCCGGCAAGGCAGGGAATTGTGAGTTTGTTGCCATGGGGTTGTGGCATAGCCATGGCCCAGGGTGGTGCTGGGCTGCTCAGCTTCAAAGCTTTCCGGTTCTTTCGCCTCCGTTACCAGCGCTGAGGTACCCAAACAAGTCCAAACGAACAGCTGGTCCATCAGAAAAGAATGCTGATCAGCCATGATCAGCCTATGAGCAGCAAAATCAGCCTATCTGCAAAGACCCCAGTGACGTGACGTCGCTCAGTTGGGCTCGTCCTAACCTCACCGGACCCAACAACGTGACATCCGAACCGCCCTGGAAATTCCCATGGGGGCCCGATTGCCCAGGCATGGCTTCACGGCCAGCCGCGCCTTGTTTCGTGGTTTGGACTTCCACGCCACGGGAAGCGTTACCCAAAACGAGTCTCAGCTGCACAGAGAAGGCATCGCGGCATCGTGGCACGATGTTGCTGTGGTTGATGAGTTTGTTGTCATTCGTGTGTTGTTTCAGCATTTCATTTGTGTATATGCATTTGCATGCAGCTGCATATTGGAGAGTCTCAGGCTAATCCCCAGGTCCTGGAATTATTGATTCGCAATTGTCATGTACATATTTGGAGTGAATTGTTTACTTCTGTCTTTTTACGATAATTTAGTTCTTGGAATGTTACCTCACCTACAAAAACACATGCACAGACAAGTATATTTTGATGTGTAAGAGTACATTTTGTTGTTGTTTGATATGTGCACATGTATGTGCAGATTGAAGGACACAAACATATTTCAGTTCCATGTGCATGGCAGCAACACAAAGGAAAACCATTGGAAAATCGTGAAAAAATGAACACCACGGGCGATAAAAGCACATTCGAAACGCAAGGAACCGAACCCAATAATAGAAAAAACATATACAACCTAGAAAAAACACAACAGATACATGTCTACAGACTTTTGCACAAGGCCATTCATGGTTCACAAATAGTGGGCAATAATTTAAAGAAAGTACAAACAACATGTAAACACAATGGTTTCCAGTAATGGTTTTTATACAACAAATTTGACAACTCGTAAAATCTTATATGCTTTAAAGATCAGACGCATACATATATACATGTGAATGTTATACATGTAGCATGTATTCACATGTGCAGCAGGAACTTGGACAATTCAACCTGGTTTTGGTATCCAGGGATGTGGTGAAGGTAGCTCCCAAGGCCGCGCCACGTTTGAAGGATCTATTGGCAGAATTGTGTGAATGGACATCATATAAGATCCATTCAGACAATCATAAGATCCTAATCTTGATGATTTCATGCCGGTCAGCGTGCTTAGATGTGCTTGCCACTCTTATGGGGTGTCGCCGTCGTTCCAACAGCAGTGGTGAGTTGCTTGGTTCGGCTCGCGTGTGGGCCTTGGGGTTGCCACTGGTGGTTCCATCGGAGAGTTTGGAAGACTGAACTACCAGTGGCAATGTTTGCGAGTTTTCCTTCAAATAAACTGAACTCTCGCGAGTTTTCCTTCAAACAAAAAGACCGAATGCATCCAAATGGCCATTTCTCAAAATAGGGGTACCCAAAAATCGACCATGTACAGTAACAAGGCAACCATTTTTTTGGGGGTACCTTATGCTGAGAAACATCCGACCTTGGGGTAATCAGCAGAGGGTTTTGCTTCGGCGAAGGGTTTTGCAAGCCGACGGCCTCCATGAGGATCTCTTCTTCCTGGACAACTGGGTGTGTCCATCCTACCTGACCGTTGCTCGGTGTCTCGTTGTCTTAGCTGTGGCCAAAGCAGAAGGCCAAGCCGATCCAAGCCGCCTACATGACATGACCGATGAACATGTTGTTGATTGGAATTAGTTAACTGTGTTTCGCTGCATTTGATGCTTCCAAGCCAACGCGCGGCATTGTATTCGGCTCAAGTTCTGGAAGTTTAGCAGCGCTGTCCGACCCGGCACTCGACCCAGTTGCCCCAGCAACCCATGGCCATGACCATTGGCTTTCTGCTGGCAGTGCTACTTGCTGGTGCAGCTTCAGAGTCTCAGGGAAGCTTGAGAGCATCGCGGAAACTGAGCAACGAGACGCTGGACTGCTCCGGAGCTTCATTAAACTGCAGCAGATGTTTCTACTACAGACAGTGTCATATCGCTCGGCCGGTAGGTGAATGGATGAGTGAACCAGGAGGCCCTGCATGCCCAGAAGGCACCACTCAGCTGGCAAACGGGCAGTGCTGGTATTGTGGTTGCAGGTATTACGACTTTCCATCGCAGTGCCAAGCCGCAGGTGGAACATGGTGTAGCGTTACTACAACGCCGACCACGTCCACGACAACCACCACCTTGTTCAGCCCGGTCAAGGGTGATGGTCGACTCTTTCACAGGCTTGCCGACGGTGCATGTCGTGGCAGCACTGAGCAGGATGACAACTCCATCTACTTCAAGGTTGTGCAATCAGAGTCACTGGAAGATTGCCGCGGGCAATGCTTGCAGAAGCTGCCCCGCTGCAATGGCATTGAGTATAGTCCGGGCAGCGGGCGCTGCGAGATCTGGTGGCGCTACCATGGCATTTTCAACACTGCTCCACAGGAAGGTTCAGTTTGCGAGCGATTTGGCTGGCCAGTGGAGCAGCTTGAAGCTCGGTTTGGTGTGGAGGCGACATGCCGGGGAGAGCATTATGACGATTGGGGATCAGGCGACGTGGACAGCCACGACTACACCCCCGGTGGCTTGGAGGATTGCAAGGCCCGCTGCAGTACAGCTCCGGTGTGCTTTGGTATCGAGTTCAGGGAAGCATTAACTGAGTATTCGTACCCTCGCTGCAAGGTATGGAAGAGACCTGTCAGATTCCATGGCTATGGGAAGGGAACGCACTGCCTGACTTTCCCCGATCCCAGAGGTTGGGAAGTCGTGAAGCCTGCATCAGGATCAAACGGACCGTGCCGGGGGGCGTCGCCCACCGACAACAATCCCAACCACTACATGGCCGGGGACATGGCTCGCTGGATGGGCATTGAGTGGTGCCGCTCCGAGTGCTTGAAGGGACAAAAGCACGTTCCCTGCAAGGGCATTGAGTTCAGCACGGGCCGCTGTGAGAGGTGGACGCGTCCAGAGGGGATCTACCACGCGGCCGAAAATCTCACAGCCTTCACATGTGAGCGTTGGGGTTGGCCCGTGAAGGAGCTCCAGCGCATGGACCCCGTGGGCACTTGGGGAGCCTGTCGGGGTGACACCTCCAATGACAACTCCCATGACTACTACGAGGTGCACGAAGCCACGCACGGCTTCGATGACTGTGCTGCCCGCTGCGCTGCGTCGCCCGTGTGCTTCGGTGTGGAGTTTGCTCCTGAAGGAGGCCGTTGTGAAGTGTGGACCCGGCCCATTCGAGCCACCAAACCAGTGCCCGGCCATGAGTGCTGGGCCTGGGTCATCCAGGGCCTCTAGGCAATGACTTCAATATTCAAATTGTTCCAAGATCCGGAAAAATCGGTTTTTGGGCCAGCCATGCACTACGCCCGCACAAGCACATGGTCCTTGCCGGGGAGCTGTAGATGCTTATAGATTTTTGGCTGTGATGCGCTGTGATTTTGAATGATTTGTTTGTTCTTGTATCCTGGCTTGGCCGGCAATGCAGTTACAGCCTGCGCGGGCACAAAGTCCCTCCAGGGAGCTGTGTTGCTTGCCAGACGCGCCAGTGCAACTTAGTCACTTGGGGAGTTGCTGTCGACCCCTTAAAGGGACCAGACAGCTAAAAAAAATGAAGCTCAAAAGCCATGCAAAGCATTGTCATTGCCATTTGCCTTCTCATGCCATCATGATGCATACTTTTCACGTGGTGTCCATTCCTTTCTTAAGTCAATTGACGCCTTGTGGTTGATTGGTACGCCTGTGATTGTGCTGAGGCTCCAAAGAATGAGGCAGCAGCTCAGGAGTTCAAGCATCGTCCCTGGGCGATTCCTGCAAGACATGATGGGAAATCAGGATAGTACGGAAGAGTGTGGCCATGACATCAGGGAGCTATCATGATTTGTTGTCAGCAAGAGCTGCCCACTATCCGTTCATAAATCAACACCGGTCATGATCTAGCAGACCGATTCATCATGCAAACGGCATCCCATACGACATCAACATGACAGCACTGATGTGACCTGCTACATTGATTTGCTGTTGGATTCAGAATTTTCCAGTTCTGTCCCTAACCAAGCAGGACCACATGGGACATCATGCAACATCATGCGACCCATGAGGTGCCAAAGTTCCCAGGATTTCACAGTGTTTGGGTGGACCTTTTTGTTGCACAGAGTTTGGGCAGCCATGCCGCCATTGTTTCCATAGGGGGAAGGGCAGGACGGAACAGTCGCATCATCGACGGATCATATTGCCCTAGCGGCTGATCGCAAAGACCATTGGCGACATATGTATGGATTTGTTCATTTCTCACTTGAGTTTCTCAAAATAAAGCATCTATATTTGATTTGTTTTTTGGCTGGTGCTTCCGGTTTGGCGCATTTTGAACCATACCGGGTGATGGCATATGATGGTTTCTCATTCAGAAGCGTTTTTTTTTGGGATGGCTTGTAATTTCGAACCACCAGCCTACAGTTATAGGTACGGTGGTTTCTCGAAATAGGAGTACCCGAGTACCCCCAAATCATCCCACATGATTCAGTGCCTATCTTCATAAACCAGCTATTTTTGGGGTACCCTATGCAAAGAGCCTAGGGCTTTCCAAACCATCATTTTGATAGGTTATAACCCCAAAAAAAAAATCCATATTTTAGCTGGTTAAAACCTACCTACCTTTTCATGGTTTTGGGGGCCCATGGAAACCACTATATCATTGTCAATGATTTGTTTGATGGTTGTTTCTAGTCTCACCTAACCTCGGGTCCGAGTCACCAGCTGCCAGCCTTCCCCTCCTGCCGCCGGAGATGCTCCTGGATGTGGGACATGATATTTATACCTACCATTGTTGTGCCTGGGTTCGTTACCTACCATTGTTGCACCATAATGGTAATTGGGCAGTTCAACTGGAGAAGCATAGGCTATGATATTCAATTTTGATTTTCCTGTGGAAAGTCATCAGTGATTTTTGGGTGCAAACCTTTAAGAGAACTGTTCGGGCGCGACCCTACCAGCTGATCACATGGGTTGGTCATCAATTTGCCTGCGTTAGACGCAGGTTGCAAGATAGGATAACAGTTTGTGAGTAGCTGAGTTATGGAGAAACCTTGTGAATATTAAAACGCCTGTTGAACGTGCACAAGTGTGAATAGAATTCCAAAGACCCTTCGGTTGACCATTCATGGGCCATCATCAACCATTCATGATTGAGCATGGCCACTAACATCCCATGAATCAAGACCCTAAATCATGTCCTAATTCCCCGCATTGGTTACTTGTCACCCCATTGACATGTGCCCAGCAGCTTCTCGGCTTTAGCCGGTAGGCGGTGAGGTGCTCAGGGAGCAGCGATTCCAAGTAGTTCCGCACAAACAAAGCCAGCGTCCGCATGATTCTTGCGATGGAGAGATCATAGGTTTGACATAGAGTGGTATATGACAGTGGTATGAGGTCACACATGCTTACACAGATCCGTTTCATCCACCTTGAAAATACAAAATGGTTAACCACCAGTGCAGTTCGTTCCTAACTGGTTGAAGTTTCGCGTAGTCAGATCTCAGGCAGAGGACGCGCCATTGTGAGGCGTCCAAAGGCATCCAATGGCACCCATGATTTTGGGTACCCTCAATCACATGAATCTTCTGTTTACTGAATGCATGTCAAAGTAAGACTGGAATGAACCTTCACTGGGTTGGAAGGCCCAGGGTAGATAAATGATGATAAATGTTTCTTCCAAACCAGTGCGAAGGGCACAGACCTTCAGAGAAAACTTCGGCAAGTTTCCTTACACGTCTTGAAGCAAGCTGGGGGTTGCACTGACAGCCAAGTGTAGTTGGATAGATCTAAGCGGAGACGTCACGCAAAACATGGGGCTCCCAATGCTGGCGGTTACCGCCGCATTAAAAAGAACCAGATTTTGGGACGGCTCTGGCTTGGGGATGCTCAAAGCTACCAGCATTTTTGCTGACAAAGTCATCTTAAGTTCTACCAGGTGCCCATCCATGTAGCCATGCCGCACCATGGATGGCTGGCCCTTTGCTTCTGGACAGCGTCCAGCTACGAGCTGGTGGATCCAGCGGACTACGATCCGTCCCTCACTGCGCAGAAGACCTTCGACTCCCGGCGCTCACAAAAGGAGTGCTTCTGTGGTATCTCGGCGCTAGGCTCCACGTTTGTGTCAAGCAGCAAGCTGCAAACTGTGGCAGCCACCAGTTTGAAAGCATAGTGTTTCTATGTGTTTTTTTCTGGCGTGCTCAGCAGCCGAAGTCATGCATGATGAGCTTGGAGTAATATCGAGACCAAATACCACACACACACACACACTTGTCATTTTATAGAAACTTGGTTGGTTAATAGAAACTTGGTTTGTTAATATTGATATCAATGACTGGTGCTCGTTGATAATTCGTAACCGTTGATGGCCGTGTCAGTCGGTTGTATTGTGCTACACCTTGCTCCATGAGGCCATAGAGCAAAGGGATGGATCAGTCTTTGGATGCAAAAAACGCTGACCCAAGATCAAATTCTGGACGATTTTGGCTGATGGCTTTAAACATTTGTTGTTTTTTTTGGTTTTCCCTAGTAGGAACAAAAAGATTCGTTGACTGTTGACTCATATTTTTTTGGGTTGAAACCTCCAACCAGAATTACGTTGACTTGTGGTTTGCTTTCAAGAAATATTTGACTATGCCGAGGGTTCGACGGGATTTGCTGCTTGATCACTGTCCCTTGGTGAGAGCCCAGCATCCATACCAGTTTTGGGAACGCAGGCTGTTTCCCAAGGAGACTGTAGGGCTAAGAAGATGTAAGAACAGATCTTCAACATTCTTCAACCACAAGTGTCAATAATGGCTCAATGGCCTGTTAAGAATGTGTGGGCAGCCAGCGGGGATGACTTGACATCACTTGGCCAATCCTGGTGCTTGGATCTGAGGCAAGAGTCTTCATGCTTCACTCTGGACCAAGTTCCACTCTGAGCTACAGGAGTTCTTGCTGGCGGTGTTGTTGTTCTTGTTTTCCTTCCGGTTGCTGTTGTCGTTGTGGTTGCCGTTGTTGTTGATGATGATCGTGCTCGTGTTCTTGTTTGTGTTCCTGTTTTTTTGTTTTTATGTTTGTTGTTCTTCTTGTTCTTCTTCTTGTTGTTGTTGTTGTTGTTGTTGATGGTGATGTTATGGTTGTTGTTGTTGTTGTTGTTGTGGTTGTGGTTGTTGTTGTTGTTGTTGTTGTGGTTGTGGTTGTTGTTGTTGTTGTTGTTGTGGTTGTGGTTGTTGTTGTTGTTGTTGTTGTGGTTGTGGTTGTTGTTGTTGTTGTTGTTGTGGTTGTGGTTGTTGTTGTTGTTGTTGTTGTGGTTGTGGTTGTTGTTGTTGTTGTTGTTGTGGTTGTGGTTGTTGTTGTTGTTGTTGTTGTTGGTGGTGGTGGTGTTGTTGGTGTTGGTGTTGGTGTTGGTGGTGTTGGTGTTGTTGGTGTTGTTGGTGTTGTTGTTGGTGGTGAAGTGATGGTGGTTGTTGTTGTGGTGTTGTTGTTGTTGTTGTTGGTGGTGGTGGTGTTGTTGGTGTTGGTGTTGGTGTTGTTGGTGTTGGTGTTGGTGTTGGTGTTGTTGGTGTTGGTGTTGGTGTTGTTGGTGTTGGTGGTTTTGTTGTTGTTGTTTTTCTTGTTCTTGCCGTTGCCATTTGCTGCTTTTGGAGCCACATCATTGGCAATTCCACTCATTTAAGTGTATTTCAACATTTATTGTATAAGAAAGCAAGTCAAGTTCATTTGCAAAACCTTGTCAGGACTTGTAGAATAAAATGGGCCATGGATTAATCAACAGCATCCAAAAACAGTGGCCTTGTGCCAAGATGTTCAGTCCACATTGTGAGACCCGGAAACCACCCAAATGCGTGAAGATTTTGGGTCGCTTGGTCCCCAATGTGTGGTCAAATGTTTCACCAGCGGTGCGAGGGTTCTGAATCGCAAAGGCACTGGTTGTGCCATCATCTCTTGGCCTTTGGATCCTTTACCAGCTGTTGGTTGGGAGGGAGCTAAGGAGCCAGGCGTACCCACTTTTTAAGCCCAAGCGAGTGAATCAGATCATGACACAGTGCGACTCGTCTCCTGATGTTGAACCGTGGCTCTTGGCCGATCCATCAGCTCCACCTTGACTTATCATATCTCATTATCTTATCATCATCAATTTCCTTTGCCTACGGTTTTCCCTGCCATTTTTGCACTGAATCATTTCCAAGGGTGGAAGCAGGCTTATCGCAAGTGCCACAATTTCCCTGACCGGTGACAGGAGCACCTCCTGGAAGATCCCAGTTTCGCTGGTGAGTGGGTTCATCAGCTCTGTGGCACGGCCTATCCCGTGATCTTCCGAGTGGTGTCCGTGGATCCTGCGGACGACACCTTCACCTTGAACACAGACTGCCCTGCAGGTGCGCCAGCCCAATCCTGGACCGTGCGGCACATGCAACCCTTGCGCTGTGTTGCGCTGTTGAATGACATGGATGTGATTGGTTTATTGATAGAACCGACGATGGAACACGGGATAGAGATGCGAGAGCCAATGTGTTGATTTCTTTTGACCTGCTGCTGATAAGATCGATAAGGAACATGTTGTGCAGCATTTTGCAGCCACTGCTCGTGCAGGTGTCCTGAGCATGGTGCTGGTTTGCACTCAGTCAGCAGCCTTGCAGCATCGTGCTGGCGCCAAACAGGACGGCGCC
Source organism: Symbiodinium kawagutii (assembly GCA_009767595.1). Lineage (NCBI taxonomy): Eukaryota > Dinophyceae > Suessiales > Symbiodiniaceae > Symbiodinium > Symbiodinium kawagutii. The sequence goes on from VSDK01015717.1 coordinate 33,924, forward strand.
AGATGGGGCGTTTCTATCTTTCCGTAGGGATGTTTCAAGAGGCTAGTGACCCTGAGAGCCAAGATGATATCGACAAGCATAAGCATTTACGTTCGTCCTTGTTTTGACATGTTTGAATGCATCAATCCACGTTTAAAACTAGAACTCTCTTGGTACACGTGTTTGATCAGCACTTGTAAATCTTACTTGTTTGGAAATTTGAAGGTGTTTTATGTTTGGGGCAACTGTAGTTCTCTAGTTGGTTTATGCATGTGACCGTCGAAGGTCAAGTCCCCGCCCGACTCTGCCTGCGATAGCGGACAGCCTTGCGGTCATATTATATTGATGAATTCTATCAAGACTTGGATGCAAGACTTCGTGGTATACTGTAGTGCTCAAATTGTAGTGCCAATGTTAGATTTTCGCTTCACCAAAAACCAGTGACATGCCATGTGAACATGAATCTGAAAACTGGCAATTTATGAAATGTACAGTGTCTTCATGTGTGCTCGCGCGTTTTCAGAGGATGCTTGACAAATCCATGATTGGCTGGGTCTCCAGAATGCCCTGCAAACCCTTAGCTCAGCAATTCCTGGTTACATGCCACAGGAGCCAACCAGCTTTCATTCCATCCAGCTTGGAATGCACGTGGAGCGCGTTGTTTCTGACCGATCCGATGCCGATTTTGACGGCGACGCTGAATGGGGTGTCACCCCCAGAGTTGTCCTCCAGGACGATTCCCCAGTCCAGCGCTGCTTTTGGTCAGCTTGCCACCTTCTGTGTTGATCTAGTTTGGGGGACAAAGCCGAAAGCTAATGAAGACGTCGAGGAAAGTTGAAAATAGGGAGGAGACTTCTGATGATCAAATTTATCAAACACAAGGAGGAGACTTCTGATGATCAAACACACACCAAAAAAGAGAAAACATTTAAGAATCCCTACGGGTCATTTCGATTCAAACTGTTTTTCTATGTGTGCGCACTTTGTTGTTGTAACCAGCTTCAGCACACCTGCCGCCCTGCTCCCAGGGCACCTGCGAAGGTTGCAGGCGTAGCAAAATCATCAGCTGCTCACGCTGGTTCAGCCGCTCAGCCTTTCAAACCTGAGTTGCGGGTAGCCCTTGATTCAGACACCATGGTAATTATCTGGTTGATGGTTTGAAACATTTTCAGTCAATTTCATTTTCCCTAGAAATTGTTAACAAATGGTTGGTTGACTAGGATATTCTTCTGTATAATTCTTCACAAATGATTAAGTTGACTTACGCATATGTTTCATGACGGGGCGGTGAAAAAGCACCAGCCATGCAGCTATTGTGAACGTCAAGAATCCCCCGGCCAGGAGGGAGAGCCAGTTGGTGACTTTTATGGCTCGGTGTCGTTGAACGACTGCATTTCTCACTGCAACCGCGTGGCGCGGTGTATGTCCATCGCGCACGGACCTCATGGATGTGCCTGGGTGTTTGAACAGTGATGTTGTGTTTGGAAGGTCATTGTCGATGTTCCGAAGTTGAGCCACAGCTTGAAGCAACGATTGGTGATACTGTGGGCATCCGCCAGGTCATTTGAAGGACCGATGTGTTCAGCCAGGGGAGGACATGGTTCCTCCCGGTGAGCAGGGTGCTGACTACCGCACACTGTTCCGAAGAAACTGCGCACAGCCATTTGCGCAGGATGGATGGGCAGCAAGTGAGTCATGCAACTCATGCGGGTGTTCATGCTTTTCTTGTGCAATTCCATTGAGTGTTTGTGGTTTTCTAGTAAACCACTTTGCGTACGCATGCATGTGCAAATTGATGTGAGTGGTATTTGCGTATGTAAAGAAGGGGTGTATGTATGTGATATGTTGAATGTTTTTCTAATTTGATTGAGATGTGGAATGATTTGCAAATGTTGGCATCTATACTTGCATTATGAGGTTTGCGATTGCACAATCCGAATGTTCCTAACGATTCGAATGTTCCTTCACCTCCATGATCTCTAGAAATAGCAGCTGAAAGGAGAACCGACACATGGATGAGATGCAGTGGCTTGGCGCTCGAGTTTCAGGGTGGTGGTGATGTTGTGTGTGTGTGTGTGTATCTCATAGCTGGGTAGTGTTTATCTTTTGGTTGGGGACATGGCCTGGAAGAGCTGAAAGGGTCGTCATGCCAAGATCTTCATTTGTGGCCTGCCGCTGCCGATGGTTCTTCATCTCAGAACGCATGTTTGTATGAGAACAAAGTTATGTCGGGATCACGCGTCCGACAGTGTTTGATCCACATGACACTGTGTGGGCTGGATGCTAGAAGAACTTATTTTTCTCACATCCGAGAAATGCTTAGTTGCGGTCGCAGGCTGCAACTGAAGTTCACCATGGTGCATCATGGAGACAGAGCCACCAGTGAAACATGGACAACCCCAGCAGTGTATCAAGTGTTTGCTTCCTGGACGGCACCCAGGATGCCCAGGGTGTGCGGTTTGTATGCGCACAGCGCCGATGTTCGCGAGCCGAGGAACATGTTGGGAATGGCTTTACGAGCACTGGAGTTCTGCCTGCATTGCCTCGACGCCTCGCCATGGCCGTTTCTATTGGAAGAAGTCTTGCAGAACTATGCCCTGGCAGTGGAGGCAGGACCTCCTAGTAGAAGTTGATCGACTGGCTGGTGGTTTTTGAAGATTTTTGGTTGTCACTATAGTAGTTCATAGTAGTTCTCTTGATGTCACTAGAGTTATATTAATATATAGCAAATGGTTGGTTGGCGAGCATATTTTTGATAGGGGTGCTTCAACCACCGGCCAGAATTTGATTGAACTAGTGAATTCATAGAAGTTCTTAACAAATAGTTGGTTGGCAAGCATATTTTTCATAGGGGTGGTTCAACCACCGGCCAGCATTTGATTGAGCGTCTATGGTATCAGACATCAGGGATGGGAGACCCATATTATTGATAACCCCTCAAGCTGATGGTCGATCACAACCTCTTTACGAGAACACTGGGAAGTGGTGATGATGGCCATGACCGACCATAGGTTTTGCTTATTGCTTGTTCTTCACAGCCATGAACAGAAACCACGTGCATATTTGCCCTGTGCAGTCAGCATCAGTAACCTGTAGAGCTGTTGCGTTCCCAGACCAGTTTTGCCGCTTTTTCGATCCTCAACTATGTTGTGTCACATTTTGATTTTCATGATTCAGGTTGTCAGAAAGCCATCAGTTTCTATTTTGGGCGATGTCTCCTGAAACCATCTTCGAACAAAATACATTAAAAACGCACTAGGCCCCACGTGCTGACCACGGCAGGCGCCAGAGCATTTCCTGTGGCATCGGGCCTCAGGCCGTGCGCCCAGCTTCTCCTCCTACGCAGGCCCCAGCGCCGGCGCCACGGAGCTTAGCTTGGAGCTTCCCTCCTGGACTGTACCCATCTCTGCTGAGCGCTTGACCTTGCTGAGGCTTCAGGTGCCCGAATGGTGGGTATGGTTGGGTGCTTGAGCGCTGGGATGCCCTGGGAATTTTCTACATAGGTAATAGGTAAGACAAACAATGGTTGGAATCAACGAACATTTTAAGGCATTGGCTGTTGATTGTGCTCTTGTGAACCGCGTTCGCGCACGGGAAACTGGATGCTGTGATCGATGACTGGTGGTTTCTCAAAACAGGGGACTCCAAAATGTTTGGTTTATGTTGGTTGGTTATTACTCAACTGGATAATTTGAGGGTACTCCCATTTCTCGAAACAATCATATGCCATCACTTTGTGCTAGATGAATGTGCTTTTTATCAGTCAACTTTATGTGTACAAAATTGACTGCCCCCAGGGACGCCCAAAGTTGCAGAGATCGACAAAATGATGACCTCCCATAGTTGAAAATCCAATGCTTCAACAGGTCGAGTTCTCCGCAGTGCGGATTTTCGACGTGCAGGTTTGGTTCTGAAAAGAATATTCAACCACTTTCCTTTTTTGGGGCTCAGAACCTTGGAAAGGTGGAAACATGTGGAAACTATATGCATGATTTTACTCCAGTTCCAGTTAAGCTGGTAGCTTGATGTAACTTGTAAACATGGGATTCTCGCATTATTTTTCAAGGTCTGTGGGCCTATATGTGAATTCACATACCATTTGCATAGCATGTTTAAATTCAGAAGTTGCTGAAATGCAGGCGATGTCCCCTCTCTGATTTTCATTTTGCCCCTGAGGTGCGCTGGATTCGTGGCCTCGAAATGGAAGCAGAATTTTGGAAGGGCAAATTGTCCCTGAACCCCGAGGAGAACGTAAGCCTGGAACGCTTGAAACGTTGGTTGGCCACTGGGGAAGTTCCATGGACGCTGCCCGGCGATGATTTGTGCCACTACCTGAAGGAGACACGCAGAAATGCAGGAGTGGACCAGGGACTCGACTGGTGGTTTTGGATTGAAGTTTAGGGCCATCCAAATGAGGGTGGGGGGTTCTCAAAACAGGGACCCCGAAAAATGGTTTGTTTATTTTTTGGGTCCCCTATTTTGAGAAATGCCCAAATCACTAACTGCCAGTTGTTGGTTGACTTGCAGGGGCGCACTTTTTTCCCCAAGAAGACTCATGCTGTGTCAAAACTGCATCCGGCCAGCACGCATGAGGAGAGAACGAAAGGGAGAGTGGTAGTTCCAAATTACATTGAATATTGAATTGCATGTAATTGAACTTCCAAACATGCTGATACACTACCTGTGGATTTCTCCTCCGGCGTCCGTACCGAACAGGATACCTGCTTCTCATGCAGATACCCAAGCATCCTCAGCAAAATGCCAACTCGCCGCAGGTGTGGGTTCTGTGCCTCGCATCCTGAACACGGGGTCAGGGCCCTTGGCCCCAAGACCCCTGCAGTGTGAGGGAAAGGAGGTGAAGGTTGTGGCGGCTGATGGCCTCGCGCGCTTCTATTTGAAGGTGCCATTCTCAGTACTGGAAAGCAACAGTGGCCGCATGGCGCCTCAAGGTCACACACTTCCACAGAAGCACTTGTGTCAATTTGATTGGGCCTGTTTTCATATCATCACGTTAGATGTCTAGTTGTTGATTTGAACCGCCCCAAGCAGCAAGTGACAAAAGCGAAAACTCTGTCAAAGCTTGTCATATGGATGTCTTCATAGCCGCACCTGCACATTGAAGGTTCCCAACATTCAACCCTTTCTTTTGCGCGAAGGTTCTGGACCAGAATGAGATGCAGCCTCCGTTCTTGCCAATGCAATGTCCTGTGGAGGAATGGCCAGCCGGGCTGAGAGGTTGGCTGAAAGACTAAGAGAGTAGGCAAATGGCTAGTGGTTGGAAGAGAGCTCAGGAGATCAGGCTATTTCTAAATCCCTTTCTGGGATAGTGTGATCAGCCTTGCGTAGGACGCAGGACGCGTGGACGCGTGTCACTTTTTGAGATGGTCGACAGATAGCACGTAGAGTAATTAGTGTTAGTACGTTGGCGTTCCATGTTTACTTGGAGAAAAGCAAACTGGGCTCAATAATTCGTCAATGCACAGGCCACTTGCTGAGTAGCCTGAACGAGCCTGAATCCAGTGATGAAGTCCTTTTGAATTTGGATGATACTGGTCAGAGTGCCATGCAGGGTTGGTTTGATAGTCGTTTGACTTCATAGGCCCTAGAGGTTTTGAGATTGCACCAGATCCGTGCACTGGTTGTTTGCTTGGCAACTTGTTGACGGGATAGGGTGGGCTGATGCTTTGTGTACAAGTTCTCCCTTAGTGCGATGGGCGGTGCGGCCTGGACATCCTGAATGTAGGTTGCAGCAACTGCACAAATGAAGGCTGCCTTAAGTACTTACACTCAACATCCACCAAAAAAGATTACGGGGTGATTTCTCAAAACCATTCAATATACACAATGGTCCCTCATGTTCAATGCGTGATTTCTCGTATCGTCATTCTTTGACACATTTGTCTGGTGGATGGCAAACGTTTAGCTGCCCTGCAAAAACGTAGGCAGATGACAGCAAGCAGCCAGGCCAAAATAGGAGATACAATGATATTGCATCATCATCATCACCATCATCATTCTCATCCTCATCCTCATCCTCATCCTCATCCTCATCCTCATCCTCACCACCACCACCACCACCAGTTGCCTGGAAGACCAGGAGTTGCATTTGTGTTTCCCAGCTGCGCACTTCGACGTGGTCCACATTCGAAATGCCTTGGATCACAGCTTCGATCCCGTGCTGGGCATCGAGCGCATGCTCCACGTGGTGCGGCCTGGGGGCTGGGTGCTGCTGCGGCACGCCCGAAACGAGGGCGTCCCCGGGAAGTTCCGCAACGGTCACGCGGCGAAACCGCAAGATGCTGTGATGAAGGATGATGAAGGTGCTGTTGGTTGGAGATTGCAGGTGTAAAAATGCATGTCAAAAGCAGAGATGGCTGGTTAGTGCAATGATTAGATATGCATGGGTAGTTATTTGAGTGGTGGTTGGAACAATGGTCACGAAAATTATTTGGTTGGTTGATCATCCTCACCCTAAGCAACTTTGTGTGTCCTTTGGTTCACTTCAGAAATACTGACAAATCAATGCGTGATTTTTTGTGGGGGGAGTGGAATTTTGCATCACACATGTGCAGCCTTCCATCTCAAAAAAGTCATGCGCATCGACTATTCTCAACTATTAGTTAACGCAATTTGCATTCACTTTTGTTGCATGTACTGGAAGCCTGTTGGTGAATGATTCACCATTCTCCCGTAGTCTCCGCTTTTGTCTTGACCACATTGGTGGCTGTCCTGCCATGGCAGTCCAGGTTTGCACCAGTGGGCCTTTGATGTCGAGAACTCTAGCTGCTTGGCAGCAGCAATGCATAGTGGTAGCAATGGCACACACACATAACTGATCACAAACTGATATATAGGCATATTAGGTTTACTGTACTGCTATAGAATGCAGCTACCTAGTAGTAATAGATTTTATTTGTATATCTATAAATATATCTGTTTAATATGAATGAATGAACGAATAAATAATCATATAAACATATATCAAAAATGTCTAGTAGCAACTCATCTAAGAACTATCTAGTAGTAATACTTATGTTATGGCCATGTCATGAACTGATGACATATAATGTCATTGATCATGTTAACAATCCCTGACATAGCCATATTCTGACGTTATTCTACGCATGCATTTCAGTGAAACAGATGATAAGCCATGCATCCAGACGTCTCTAGGCCCCAGACTTCAACCATATGATGCCAATGAACAGCTGTCAGCCGGTACAAGCTCCAGGTCTTTGAGACTAGTTGTTCGAAAGCTTTGCAATCCATCCTTTCTTCCTTGAATTTGACAAACTTGGACTGTTCAAGTCCCATTCTGTAGCAGCCCTGTGATTCTTGGTGCCTTTGACTGAGGTGGTTCCGCGCACTTCCTGATTTGGAACCCCGATCTTCGAGCAGACGTCACCACACATTTGCTTTCCAGTGGCCATGCGGCAGAAGTGCGCACTCGTTTGCTAGATCATCCCAGCGACGATGCGCCGGAGGACGAGAGGCAACTTGTTTTGATGGGGGACTCAGGGATGCTAAGCGTGAACGATCGTGGAGTTGGCAAGGGAACGATCTCAGAAGGGGCTCAGGGGTGACCCACTCCACAATGTATATGGATTAGATGGCAAATATGTGCAAGTACTGTTTGTGTATTAGTGTTCGTTCTTGAGGGTTTTCTATCATTTTTGAATTAGTAAGCTGTGCTTAGCAAGTTTATGGATGCCATGTTGGATTTTATCACCAGCATGTTTGGCTTTCTCTGAGGTACGTGTGGGTGGAGATTCGGAAACCCACTGCAGAGGAAGTGGCAGCACACCTGAAGCTGAAAGGCAGTGCTTAGTGATGCCGTTGCTGCAGCCTGCTACAGGTGAGTTGAACGCCGTCCGAGTGTGACACTCTCATGGCGATACAAAATATGTTTTCTTTTTTTGGACACCCCACCAGAAGTCCGGAGGATTCAAGTGTCACTTGTTGCTTTTGTTGTTTTGTTGACAGGCTAGGCAAAGTAATTGTCAATAAAGCAACAGTGATTAGGCTTTGCATTCTAATACTAGTAACTACTTATGTTCACTAATTGTCAATGTCAACAATTGCTGCTGCCCAGTTCGTTTGAGGACATCTTCGACCGAGCAGCCGAGCAGTTGCAGACCATTTGTTTCCGCTGTCAGCCGTGAGCTGTTGCAGCAAAACGATCAAAAAGGGCGGCCGGTACTCTACTTGCTGCTCCGGATGATCAGATGGCTGAAGAGTGATAGGTTGAAACCATGACTTATATGTACAGTACTTAGGTTAAAACATGAAATCTAATATGCTTGATATGTTTGTTTTGGCCCCCCAGAAAAAGCCAAACCTGGAGAGAGAGAGAGAGAGAGAGAGAGAAAGAGAGAGCGAGAGAGAGAGAGAGAGAGAGAGTGGACATCGTCTCAGTCCCATTTATTCAATTTTCGGCTTGGAATGCGTTGGAGGTATGGCAACCATTGGGTTGGGAACCATTGTTGACTCCAGCGGCGGTGCCATGGGAAGGGGAGAAATTCGGGGACCGACAAGGCCTCAAAAAGATGTACAAAAGCTGCTTGAAAGCATGGCGCACTTGCTTGGACAAGGTGGGCAGTCGGGTACTTGCCTGGGGGTGGCCCCACGTGGCTGAGCTGCTTCCCTTCTTGTAGATAAAAGGCCGTCCTGACCATCCCGTATTTATTCTAATCCACTTGAACTTTTCGGGCAAATGACATCTTCTCTTCCCAAGTTGTAACTGTTATGATTCTGGAGAAGTTCAACCAGTGCAACTTGGAAGACTGTCGCGAGCTTAGTGAGTTGTAAGCCCAACACTTTCCATCTCAATGCCAGGACAACAGCAACCGAGTCACCTGGGAAAGATTTCAGGAAGGTGCCAACCGTGTCTTCTTTCACCACGACCTTCCAGGCGCCTGGCGTTATCTCACCGACGCTCGGTTTTCACACAGGGCGGCGCCGTTGCAGAGTGTCGACATAGCACTGCTGCTTCCAAAGTCCTGAAACCAGGCATCGGCTTGGCATCCTCAATATGTAGCACTATCGTGATTCTGTGTGATTCTGTGTGATTCCATGTGATTCTTGTCACGCGGATTGTGTTCTCACGTGTGCTTTGCAACTGTGCACTTGTTTTTGTTTAGTTTTCCGGGCTTTTTTGTGGGAATGATGCCAGTGATACCAAGCAGAGGGACAATATTTCGATAGATTCGGATAGGGTGTATGCTGAACCCATTTTGTTTGCTTGGGCCAAGTGCCAACATGTTCTTGTTCATCTTGTTCGCATGTGTACAAAGAACACTTTGTCATGGGCGCCGCGAAGTTTCTACACTCTTGCCCTTGAAGCTGCCGACAGAATATGCAGTAGACAGGCAGCACATGGCAGCACCATTGTTTGGCCCAGGTATGGGAAATGCTTCTTTTGGCGGTGAAGTTTCCCCATGCTTGATAGCTATATAGCACATTCGTTACCTATGATCTGTATGTCATTTATTTCCATTTGTGATGCATATTTGCATAGTATACCTTAGTTCGAATTCCATCCGCACTAACCAGTCAATGCCTTGAGTGCCTCGCCCACCCAGTGTACACAAACGACCTGAGGCTGGGTCAACATTCCTCACTCTGCACGATATCGATCCGGAGACTGCCAATCGGATCTCTCATTTCCAAGCTTTTGCAGATGTGTCCTGTCTAAATTTGGTTGCCGTGAGCAGCCCAGCTGGGGCAGACTTATCGGTGCACCAGGCCATCTTGGGGTTTGCGCTTGAAGCTGCCATGTGCTTTCAGTCATGTTGTTTGATCTTTTCCTCAGTGGTCGCACGCTCAGGAGCAGTTTGGTAGAAACTTGGCATGCACGCATTCGTTCTTGTTCGGATGCTGGATGATTAATTATTTAGGTTGTTTTGTCCTCGGCTGCTCTTGCGAGGGTAGTTGGTTTGATGATGTCGTTCTTTTTTGGTTTTTGTTGTTGTTCTCCGACGTTCTTCGCACATTTACATCAACCGCTTTGAACCAAACTGAACCCTAGTGGCCACCTTTGCAAGGTTTGAGGCTTTCAAAACCAGGGTCATTTTGCTGCGAAACAAAGCATGTTAATTTCAAACATTGGCAGTTACTTTGCGGGTGGTTGATCATGATCAACTGTGGTTTTGTTTGCGGGCTTGCTGGGGAACAAAGGTAATCCTGTTTGGGATCTGCCGACTAACCAAGCAAAACTCTATTGTGTACAGTGGGATGTAGTAGGTGGTTGTTACCCTTTTTATTCTAGGTCAGACTTTCATGGAATTTCCCTAGCACATGGCCCTAGAGAGAGAGAGAGAGAGGGAGAGAGAGAGAGAGAGAGAGAAAAAAAGAAAGACAGACAAACAGACAGACAGAAAGAAAGAAAGAAAGAAAGACAGAAAAAAACATGTCCAAAACATTTCACCAACTGATAAAAACTGTTCCTAAGTATGAGTTATCAACCAACATCAACTGACCAAAGCTGTTCCTATACCCAAGATGTTCACCGTTCAACGCGGTCCACTACCGCAGGTTCTCCCACGGGGCTGAGGTATGATGTGTGCCTTCAAGCTCTTCGACCTCGATCGAAATGGCTTCGTGGATGTCACGGAGTTCACTCGAGTTCTCATCGGTTTTGGGTACCCTGGTGGTCAGTGCAAGGCAGGGCCCCATGGGCGGTGCAAGGTGACCATGGAGGATGGATGCATCAGCGGCCCACCTTGTTCCACCAACTTCTCCAGTTGCTGTGGATCGGAATTTCCAAGCCCGAAATGGCAAGAATCTTAGGCTTTTTCTCTCTGGCAAATTGACCTGCAGGCCCAAGCTCTTGGTTTAAGACCGGTCTCCTTTTTAGAGTTTTCTCTGAAGCCAATTGTGCTTTTCATTTTTTTGTTTTCGCTAGCTTTAGCATTTGCTGGCGATTTTCTGTGCAGTTTGCCCTTTTTTTTTTTCGGAGGCCTTGTTCTACTGTTTGGATGTGGACGGTCACGGCCGCTTGTCGCGTCGGAATGTGGCCTTCATCGATGATTGGGCGCGAGCCGGGGAAGAAGCCTGTGAAGAGAGACTTGGCGATGACGAGGATCAGGGCACAGACAGGTGGCACCATAGGTGGGGCTGTAGTGAGCGAAGTTGGTGAATATAGCTAGGCAACTACCAGGCAAATGGATGATGGGAGATGATGGGAGATATCAGTGGTGATGTGGCTTGGTATGATTGGCATGTTGGTTTTCTTTGTGAGTGAGAAATGGCACCCAGCGCCCAGCGACTTGAATATGAACTTTCAACGCACGAACCATATGAACTTTAGAAACAATCCCTGCTCAAGCGGTCCTGAAAATTACATTGATGATGCCCTTTGAATTTGATGCAGCTTTGTACCATACGTTTTGTAGGCAGGAGTGGAGGCTCCGTAGCCGGTTGAATGCATAAAGCAAGCAACCGAGACGGCCCGGGCAGACTCACCATTTGAACCTGGGGGTGAATCTGTGATTTGCTGTATCTTTGATACCTGCGTCCAGTTTTTGCGCAGCATGATGCATGCACTTCCCAATTGAAATGGCATACATGGAGACCCAATGAAAGAGAGAGAGAGAGTGAGCTGGCCATGCCAGCACAGCAAAGTAAAGTTTCAGAATCTTGACCCAAATGGTGGTTTCTCAAAATAGGGGATCCAAAAAATGGATGGTTTATTGGTACAAATGGCTAATAAAGGATGATTTAGGGGTACCCCTATTTCGAGAAACACCCAAATCAAGTTGAACACGTAGCAGGGAGCGATAGCTTCGTTGTTGGCCAACCATGGTGCAGGGTGCGCGTGCCAATGAGCGAGCAATTAATAATAGACCATGGGATGCCACAGGTAAAAAAACATGTGGAGCATCATTCAACACACGATTTCATTGTATGTTTGAGTCCGAGTGCGGGACGTACTTCACTTTCAGCATGACATGTTTGTGGGCCATCCCTGAGAGATCTGGGGATAAATTAGCCACAACTCGTAACTATTCCAAGCCATCCCTTGAGGCATCATTGAACTTTATATATTGTTCACAGAGTTTCTGCAAGCTGAAGTTGTACAGTGTGATCTGTATATTTGATATGGCAGTGGGTCAAAACCTTGACCCCTGGTTCCCCTATCATTAGCCATTGTTTTCCCTATTATTGTTGGTCATTATCCCCCATTGTTGGTTGCTTAATATTGCCCTATGGCCCATAGCCCTTGAGTTGTTGGGTTTCGGTCACCGACCTTAGGATTTCGGAGAAGCCTGAAGAGAAAAGCAGGGTTTCCCTCAAGGATGGGCACCTCACGCAGCGAACTGGGGGGAAATCACTGGTTTTGGATTACTCGGGGTCCACTGGGCCGTTTGATCATCAATGATCACGTATGCTTGCAGTATACTCAGTATACATGATTCATAGTATGCATGTGCAAATAGATTGCTTGAAATAGATAGGTAAACACGTAGAGAGATATGCAGTGAATTGTTTTGCATGAGCAGGGAAGCCAATTCCTGTGAAATTAGGGCCAACCCCAGGCTACTATGTTTTTCCCGGGTTCTTTCACGACTGCGACTCACAGTGTTCAAGTCACTACATTGACCCCCTTGCTGCTAACACAGCCAAAACCAACAGACCACTTGGTGATGTTTGTCCTGGAGCCTTGGTTCTTGCTGACGTAATATTTGGGGACCTCCCAGTTCTGTTCCAGTTCATTGATTATTGCTGGCACTAAACGAGCCATAACTTTGGGGGTCCCAAACCCACTTGAAAAACACCCACTGAACCCACTTTATTATTATCCACCATGTCTAACCATTAGAACCCACTATATAGAAACACAAACATAACCATATAAAACCACATAAAACCATGCAGAAAACCACCATCATAAACCCCCACGTAAAAGCATTTCTTCGATGCCTTGCAGCTGCTGCAGCCATTGCTGCAGCCACAGGACAAGGAGGTGGAGCTCTCCCCACGGATGAAGGAGCTGGCGGAGCCCAAGAAGCCGAGGCCTGCGGAGGGCAGGGGCCCAGGCATGGTGAAGCTGGGCGGTGAAGCGTTAAGAACGGTGGATTTCTGGAGACGAAGGTGGTGACAAGTGGTTCATTACAAGAAGTTATCTATATATGTTTGAAATTGCTTGAACGCAATCATGGTTTAAAAAAGCAAGGTTGAATCAGAGTAGGTGTGTATATTTATTTATATACTCATATATTCATTTATATACGTATATGTATATGTATATATATATATATACTGTGGTATTAAATAGTTCTATAGTTGAGGATGAAGGAACCGAAGCCAGCAACAAGCAGACGTGACATGTTGGAAGGGCCACCGCCTCAGGGAAGATCCAAAGCCCATGGGCAAACGTTTGCTGCGCAAGATGCGTTGGGGGCACCCAGTGGGGTGGATGGTAGGGGCCCTCCTTACCATGGCGAGATGACTAGGGCAGTTAGTGGTTGCTCAATGGTTTGCTAATGGCTGGTTGAAGGTTGGTTAGTTAAGATCAGTTGGAATCAATGGTTGGTCACTGGTGGTTAGTCAAAAACCCATGAGACATGATTGTTGCTTGAGCGACCTGGGAGATGGCGCTTGGAGAGAGAGAATGATGGTTGATGATTGATATATAGAATGCTTTGTAATAGTGGTTAATGATCATGAATGGTCGAAAAAGATAGTGATTTTTTAGGCTTTAATTTGTATTGGGACCACCATTACCCAAAAAATCACAAGGACAGGATTTACAAACCTATGGGACCGTAAGCACAGTATTTCTTGACTAAATCCAGGAATGGGAATGCTAGAGGACCAACAAGTTCAAAACACCAGGTGTGCGAAGGTAAGGAGGTATGTCGTTTCTGTGATTGTTGGGCTGCACGCCAGTAGCTTCCAAAAAGAAACAGATGACCTCTCCACCGTTGCTTGAAGGTGAGGTACCTTGAAAGGTTTCCGGGGCAGATTATGTCCTGTCATGTCAGGGTCTCAGATTTTGTGAAAGTGTGACCGTCACCTCCTCTCCTCTCCTCTTCTCTTCTCCTCTCCTCTCCTCTCCTCTCATCCTTCAGCGTCCTCCTTCGCGTCCTCTCATCCTCTCTTCATGTTCCTACGTGCCACATCGGGAGCATCAGTGTCTGTCCTTCGCAGGATTTCCCTCTTTTTTTAGAATGTCCTGTGCTGTAAAAATGAGACGTGACAGAATACTTTTCGAGAATGTGCGGGAAAATAAATGCCAAACCATATGTCAGAATTGCCCAAAAGTCGAATTGCACCAGTTGTCCAGGTTCCATTTTTGTTGCCCGAACCCATGCCACAATAGATTGCAAGATATTACATCATATTATCATATTACATCCAGCAATTCAAGCAATAGATGTAATTCTTTGATTGTGTTAGATCTCAGGTCGTGGTGAGGATTTGTTGAATCAAAAATAATTTCTTTTGTTTCCTCGGACCTAAATTGTGGTTCCTGCCGTTTCTGCTTGACGTTTGGTAATCTTGTGATGTTCCTTGGAGGGATCTCAGGCTCCTCGATTTAGGTGATCATCCGTGTCTCAGCACTTGTTTATTTCCGCCGTTGCGCTTCCTTGGGATCGAACATCTGCAGTCCAAAGATGCGTTGAGGCTTCACTATGAAGCAGCAAGTGAGACGGCGACACTAGCAACTTCAAAGGCAATGGATCATGAATCAGTATAGATCATTTTTAGACCCAGAGATTTTACGTCGCAGACATGGGACTAGATGAGTGCAATCGCTGAACAAATCAAGACTCAAAATTGGACTCAATCTTCCGCTGCCATGGCCCTCACCTTCCTGTCGACTTTGCGTGCCGTGCCTGTTGCCCCACCATGTGCCCCGGCCATGAGTGGCAGTGTTCTCCCGTCCCTAGGGCCCTCCATGGCTACTGGCCTTGCCACCTGCCTGGGAGTGGCGGCCTGGGCGGCGCGAGGAGCACGTGGAGCACGTGGAGGACGTCAGAGACGTGTGGTGAGATTGGCCGAGGCAGATCCCAGTAGCTACGTGCCAATTTTGTTGGAGATGGAAGAGGGGAAGGCTTATCAAATTGAGGCTCGACCCAAGGATTCCGTCAAGACATTGAAAGCTGTGTTGAACTTGGAGCTTGGCCTGGCTGAACAAGCCATTGAGCTGAGCTCTGATGGTAAAGTCTTGACTGATGAGATGGAGTTAACAGAAGTGGACTTGAAAGAAGGCTCCAAGCTTCAAATGAAAGTGCTGGAAGTGGAGGAAGATGCCCTTTCTTCGGGAACTGGTGATGACAGCACCATTCGTATCTTCGTCAAAGTGGATTCGTCCGGAAAGACTACAAAGCTCACTTTGAACTTGGACCCAGAAGAGGGCATGGAAGATGTGAAGCTTGAAGCCTATGAACAGTTTCGCGACAAGGTGCCATTTCTGTGTGACTCCCCAGTGACGGAGTATGGATTGTTCTTACTTGATGGAACTCCGGTAGAAGATTCCCGGGGAAACCTACGATGGTTGAAAAAGGACGAATATCTCAAAGAAGACAAAACCGTGGCAGAGAATGGCCTTGAGGGAGGTGAGGAAATTGTTTTTGCCAACCTCATGTGGCTGGATCGCTACAGCAGCTAGGGCAACATTTTGTAACTCACATTGGGATATCCGCCAGTGATATGGAAGAACATGCAATATGATATATGATGCCACAATATGGTGCAATATGGTGCAATCCATGCGATGCGAGAGTTTTGATATCAGTACAACTCAGCATCTACAGTCTTTAGACCAGGATCGATGAATGACAAGAAAACGAAGCTAGGAGGGCGACCAGACCACATAGCATATTTTTTCCCGCATATGTGTCGTAGTGTTTCCAAACTTTTCCAGACGCGCGACACGTTTTTCTGCTCCGCCTTGAATGGTGGCTGAAGGGACAGATCAGAATGTGGAGAAAAAAATCGGGAGAGATGGAGCCAATGGAGCGGGATTTGGCAATCGATAGTCAGCGGTAAATTAGTAAAATGTTTATGTTCATATTAGAGCCAGTGGTCCGTGCGTGGCTCATAGTCCATAAGATTCCAAAACCAAATATTAGGCATTAAGCCAATCATAGTTTATGACCAAGCAAAAGTCATGCTGTTTTTTTTCAGATGCTGGCAGTGTCAAAATGCCCGAGACTCTGCTGGGTGACAGCTGGTTTCTACAACCTCTGTCCTCCAGGCGGTGAGGTCAGAATCGCAGCTTGTGTCCTTTCAGGGTATGCTTTTCCCAACAAAGTTTGCCACCAAACATCTAGAATCATCAAGTCTTTTCAACAAAAGCTTACCATTTTCCCAACAAACATCTAGAATCGCCCAGTCTTTCCAATGTTTCCTAAACATCTAGAATCATCCTAACATACCAATGTTTCATGGCAAATGTCCGCGCGGAGGAATCGAAGAGCTGAAAAAAGAGATCCTCAAAGGAAGTGCCACCGACGGCCACGATCCTGTGACCCGGCGCGTTGCTGCAGTCGTGTCTGGTGGTTGGGAGCTGCTGCCAGGGGTACCCATGTAGCCACCATCCATACTTCCAGCATGGACTATCCGTATCACAAAGGAACGGTGAAACCCGCAGCATATCGCAGCATCATGATGTGATGTACCGTACCCGTACTTATCTTACAGATTTAATTATCTCCACTGTTACAGATTGAATTGTTTCCACTGTATAGAAAAGCCTTGAATATCTGGGTGGCTTACAGCCACTAACTTAGGTTTCTAGTGTGTGTTTGAAATTGTTTTGATTTACCAAATGCCCACTATAGCTACAAAGATTGAACTTTTAGCAAGGGATCCAGTTCAGCCACCAAGATATCAATGCCAAGATCAACCTAGACCGACGAGAACCTAACAATTTGACGAACCTTTTTGAAAACATCGTGTTTTTCATCTTATCTTGAGAAAACATCGTGTTTTTCTGAAAACATCGTGTTTTAGTAAAAACACCATATTTATCCCATTTGAACCGTATCTATCCATTAATTTATCCAGATGAGCGCCGCTGTCTTCATCACAGCCTGATGTTCTCGCGAACATGGTGATATCCTATATTATGTTGGACCCATGGCAATGCAACAACCACTTGACACTCAAGCAATGAACTTGAATGCAGACTATACAGGGAATACTGAGTCCAAACCGTGCATTGACACAACCTTCTAGATTCTGAGATGTTAATGCACCATGTTTTCACCAAACCCATTCCCATGACTCGGGTGGTGCCACCGCTCGTGCTGCGTTGTGCTGTTTGCGCCGTTCTTTTCTGGATCCATCTTCCGGAGAGCGCTGCAACTTCAGGTGCCAACGGGTCTCCTGCATGGGATGTCGAATCGGTGATGTTGGAAACCTATCAGGCCTATCATGTGAAAACATATCCTTCAAACAATTTTGAAACATGAGCAATTTCTTTACCGCAGTCAAACTGAATGGGCCATATCCCCGCAGAAAGATTTTGCTCAGCTATAGCCGGTAGCCTGCGACATGGGTGAAGCTATCAGCGAACCCAGCTCGGATGGCAAACCTGTGGTGGACCTGGACAATCTGGCAGTGAGTTGGGAAAAGTCAGAGGACATCAGGAAGCACCTTAGGATCAAAGTAGGGGAGGAACCTAGGGTGCTTTTTGAAAAAGAACTTTCTGAGACGGTGAAGACAGCATGTATTCCACACATCCATGCCTTGCTGGTTGAGATGTGCCAGCGGGTAGCCAAAGTACCGGGAATGCCGCAACCCAATGTACTTCCTTTAAGGGAAGAGATCTCTCGCATCTACAGCATCTGTGGTGTTGTGATCCAAGAAGGTCAAGTAATCCATGATTCCTGGCTGATTCGAAAATTCATGACCTTCCTGAAGATGAAAGTTCGACTTGGGAAGGTTAGTACGGTTACTCGTCTTGATTGATGTAAGCTTTCAACTTTCCTGGGGGGTTCCATGACGGGAATGGGAAGTTGCCACAACCAAAATAGCCTCCTGATGATCAGAAATTTTCCTTATGCCCTGACCCGCGCTCTTGCTTAGGTTCCGGAATTCCAGCAGCTTTGCCTGATTCTCAACCCGAATTTGCAGGACAACCTGGGTACATCATTGATATGTTGGTGTGTAGTCTGTTTGCTCTTCCCTTGAGCAAAAGCTCATAAACTAACTGGTCTTGTTGATCATCGATCTGTTATATTGAAAATTATGCATGGCTGCCATATAGTGGGATACAGTGCAACCCTTTCAGGAGAAGGTGGACGAAGTCAACAAGAAACAAGAGGTGAAAAAAAACAACAAGGCGACAGCGGCCATATAGTGCTATACGGTTTTGAATGTAAGTCAAGTATATAAGTCGAGTCATGACATTATGTCATGCAGCATGTTTTTCAAAACTGTATTCCCTCATGTGGATCAACATGCATCCCTGATTTGCTATTCGACTGCTATAGGCCAAATCTGCTGAAGACGAGGACGATGCTGATGCATATTCTGATTCAGATGATTCATCTTCGAGTTCATCTTCTGATGCAGATGTTGTTGTGGGGAAAGACATCATGGACCCTCCGGACCCTACACCATCAACTGGTAAGGACTGCCCAGGTTCAAATGCTCCAGAAAATCAGGATTGCTCAGGCACCACCCCTGCTGCTACACCTTCCCCGGCTCCTGCTGCTGTTTCTCCTGAAGTTGGAACTGGCACTGTCCTGAGGTGTCAAATGGTGAGCTGGTCATCTGGAAGAGGGATTTGAACAAACCAACATTGGGGTTTCAATATAAACAAATATATTGCATGCTGTACTCACACAGAATAGCTGCGCATACATGTTTCCCTAGGTGGGTCGCCATCCTTGGAAAAGGTAGAAGCAGAATCTACTGAAGCTTTGCTGGCCCGTGCCCAACAGAAGATGGCTGTGTGAAATGCTCAGACTATCTCAAACAATACGACTTGCATATACCACGAATTTGGAAGTCGATGAACCACATTCCAAGAAAATGATGACATCATTTGATTATAATTCAGTTGCTTTGATCAATTTTGCTTGGGAACACATGTTGAGGCTCGGTGCCCGCAAGAAGAAACTCATGGAAGAACTTCGAGTGATGAAGTCTCAAAGCGTGAACGAGGCTAAGGTGCCAGGCCTGGCTTAAAGAAACGTTTTTCCACAATTGAACATGTTTTAAGGGACTTTAAATGTTTTGATCCTTTTTTTTAATGCGATTATTTGTTCATCATCCATATGTTTCTTATTTAACTGATCAGTCTTTGTAAATCCACCCCTGGGTAGGACATGATGCAGTGGCATTTGCTGCAGACAACACCGAAACCCAGCCAATGCCCGTGATGGAACTGGACCCCAATACTTTGAAGACACCGCCGCCTGCAACACCCAATGTCAGTCCAGACATGGCCCGTGCCATGTACCAACAAAAGCCTGCTTCTACTGCCAAGTCTCAGGATGATTCCTCGGGTCAGCAACAGCCTGCGCAGTCAGTGGCTGAACCGGGAAAGGGCGTGGAGGTTTGGAGTTGGGAAAATCAATGATCATGTTCTGCATGGTTTGGTTTATAGCGTGTAAAGTTTACTTCTTCCACCCTTTTCCAATGATTTGTTGAAATGGTTCCCTGTGCAGGTTCAGAGTGATGATCCAAATTTGTTGGATTCGGGAGAAGTGCTGACCAGAGACCACCAACTTCGAAAAAAGAAAGATATCAAGAACAAGCGCAAGAACAAAGCCAAGGCCAAGGCCAAGCCCTCAAAGAAAGCTAGGAAACGGGGTTCCCGAAATGCTGGAGGCAAGGCCAGCGGATCAGGTGGCGCATCCCAACTTAAACGTGGACGCAAGAGACGAATTCTAAAGAATGCAGCCATCTCCCCATCCAAAGCTGCTACCCCTCCACCTGCCGAGGCACCCGTGGAACCCGAGCCAAAACGCACAAGGAAGCAGAACAAAGCCAGCATTACAGAGTCCACTGTTCCTAGCAAGGGGGCGGTGGCGCCAGAACCCAAAGCGAAAGCCAAGGCAAAAGCTAAGGCAAAACCTAAAGCAAAGGCTAAAGCAGCGGCAGCAACAAACAAATCGCCCAAAGCAGCAGCAGCAGCCAATCCCAAAGCAAAGGCAGCACCTAAGACAAAGGCCAAGCGAGGACGCAGGCAAACTGAACACCCAAGTTCGCAACTGCCCGTTAATGAGGCCCTTATCCAAGACTTGCTGAAGTTCACAGAAGAAGTGGGTAAGTCATCAGCATTGAATGATCGAAAGTTCAAGGAACATGTGAGCTCTTTGGTGCAAAGAGACTGGGGCAAGTACCGTCTCAACATCTATTGGACCCGCTCCAGCTGCGGTGTCACCGACAAGGATGCCAAGTCTGACCTTCACCATTTTGCCTTTCCATCTTCCTATGCTGATGATTTCTCCATTCTGGCTGTGAGTGTCAAATGTGCTGAATTGGCCGTAACTCAGCTTTGAACAAATATGTTTCATACTTTTTGCAATGATGGTATGGCCTGCCATATGTTATGCTACAGTATTAATGCCACATATCACATGCGTATGTTCCATGTAAGTTCCGTCCTATACTTACCGAGCCAAACCCCAACAAGTTAAAAGTTCAAACTTTTTCAATAAAAGTCCCCAGGAGGCACCCCCCAACCCCTGACTTGCCCATCCCATCAATAAACCACCAAACAGTAGGGCTGGCGTACTTATACCCCAAAGAAAATTGGTCTGATGTGCTCTGCTTACCTAGGCGAAGAATGTTGCGGAGGGAGTTGCTGGCTATGAAAAGGATGGTGAGCAAATCACATTGTTGAAGAACACTGGAAGCCGTGCTCTTTTTTTCAAAGCCAACGAAGGAGGGGCCCAGACAGATTCGTGACAACTACGATCCTGGAGTTCCTTCCTCAAATCTTGGTTGGTCGATACCATGTCATTTTGAGACATGAACTCAAGTCTTGAAACGCTTTTCAGCGAGATGGGGTTGCATATGCACGCACACTTGCATGCATGTGTCAAAAGTTTCTGCATTATATAGCCATTTCAACAGCAGGTTTTGTTTGATGTGTTTGCTTTCATTTTGTTCTGTATGCTGCTCTCTGAGTATGCTACATTGTTGGCATGTGTGGGTGCATATGGACAAAGCAGGGGGAATAGCGTCATCTTTACCAATATGCGGCTCGCGAAGTTTGGCTGAAAAGGGCAGCAAACCTTGTCCGTGCATTTGGATTTGCGTCGTGCTTGGGTGCAAATATCAATGGGAAACACATATCTTATATGGGCAAGTGGCTGAGAAACAGTACAAATCAATGCTCACCTTATTCACCTCTTGGCTTTGACCAACGTTAGTTGCCATGCACACTACACAATGCACTCTGAGAGGCAGCATGCCTAAGCGAGGGCATCTCTTCAAGGTGCGAACCCAGTTCAGTCGGAAATGCCGAATTCGACGTAATGCTGGCTAGTCTTGATATGCATGCAAGCACTGCATGCATGGGTTAGAATCTTGATCCTTTCAGAAAAATCAGAAGAACGATTGCAGATCGATTCATATAAAAGCAAAGCACCACTGCGTTTTCAGAATTTTCCATACGAACCGCACATGAAAAACAAAAGCCACATTCTGCATGGCAAGAAATCAACCGTTGCAAATGACTATATGCCCATTTTTGCCCGGCCTCATCCGCAGGTTTTCTCTGCTGAGGTTTAGTTGCCTGGGTCCGTGCAGGTGGGTAGGTATCATGGATGGTGCTGGCTCACTCGATGCTTTATTCTGGAGATTGCTGCAGTTGAACTGCCCCAAGGTTTGGTCCTCAAGATATCTTCGTATATCAGCATGTTGTTTGCGCATCTTCCCTTGCTTAATATTTCCTCCTTTGTTTATTTCGTTCAACTCTTCCCAGGTCCTGGCTGAAATCATCTTATTGGTGATCTGGACATCGACCCCCGACGGTTCAGAGGACAAAGCAGCTGGTATGCATGTTCTATTTAGGTTTCCAAATGCCATCTTGAATTATATAGGATCTGTCAGTCATTATTTTTGAAGACAATTTTGCATCTTCATTGCATCTTCATTGCATCTTCATAAAAAAACATACCGGCGCATGGATTTAAAACATATGAAAATATAATGCAGAGTAAAATACAAAAAGCCCACGTAAAGACTGTAGATGCAAAGACACATCTCTTGGCCTTGCATGCATGGGAATTGTCATGCCCAGCTACGATCAGTGTTTAATATACATGCATGCTGCGTGTATGCTCCATTTACCCTCACTGCTCTTGTGTGCAGGATTTGGACTTCTGCGAGTTCTTCGCTGGGAGAGCCAACTTCAGCAAAGTCATGAAACTCTCAGGATACAGGGGGGCGAGTTTAGACTTGCTGTACCAGTCCAAGTTTCCAAAGCGGAAATCCCATTGCATGGACATGAACTCTCCAAGTGGCTTCGCGTTTCCCGCATGATAAATTCAGACGGTGTTCTCATGATTGAACATGAAAGTTTAAACGAGTGTTTTTCTTTAAGCATGGCCGGGGCTTATCCAGCCAACAGGTGTATAGGTTTGAGAGGTGTGGAATAAGATGTCTTGCAACATGCTATCATCCTTTGTCAGCATCGGCATATGGGCTATATACTTGATATATAGACGGACTTTGGATCTCGATGAACGACTTGGATGCATCTCTTGATCTCTGCTTCTCCCTCTCTCCCTCTCACTCCAATTTGTGGTATACTAACTCATCAAGCGTCTATAGAGTCTAAACTTCAAACTTTTTGGGGGGTTGAAAAAACTTTTTTTTCAGCGGAAGGAAACCCATTGAGCAAGGGTACGCAAACATAACAGCATAGTGGAACAAGGAAGAGTTATTTTCCAACCTTAACGGGAAACATGGACGCAGCGCATGAGTGATTCTTGCTTTGCCGAGGCTCTGCATCGCGATGCTTTTGCGGTGCAAGCGGGGCAGGTTCTTTGCAGCCTTCGCATTGCGGTGTTCGAGTTGGACCCCAATAAACCAAGGGACATCAAAACGATCAGCCTGTGCAAGTTTGGGGTTCGAAGAGTACATCTCAGTCATCTCCGCCAATATGTTAGGTTCACGGATCCTAGCCTTTAACCAGCATGTGCAGTTGTATACAATTTAAGTTGAAACAATACACCGTGCATTCACATAGTACACATTGACTCAGGACCTGCTATTTGTGTCTCTTCGTGACGGCCCTGGGAGGGACCTGGTGGCTGGAGCAGCCAGGAGGATCATTCTTCCAATTTTACCCCCTGTTCCGTGAGCTCCTTGTGGCGTGCATGGTCAACCATGGTTCATCAGCAGTTCAAACCTTAGCTCACTTCAGTTCAACATTTTGCGTGATATATATCTGAGGTTCTTCTTGCAATCTTTTCTATCTTTCTGATTATCAATCATCACCGTTCTCTGTTCTCTAAGGTTACACGGGTGGCCTGGTGGATGAGACATTACGGCTCGCACACACCAAAACGACATTACTGCTATTGCAACAGTCCTGCAACTACCAGACTGGACAAAGGAAAGTTACAGGGTTGGAAACGAGCTAGAGATCCTGATGCGCCCAAAACCGCCATAGCCTACACTGATGGACAAGGAAAAACCCGGTACAAGGGCACTGCTGCCTTGAAGAAAACTGAGATGCTTGCATATATAAAACAATTAACAAATTGTGTTTTTATGCATGGTTGGGATCCCAACATGGGTTTGGGGGATGGTTTCTTGAATGCCTTTCCGTTTCAAGCCACATAGCAGTTGCCACTAAGGGAATATCCGGTGAGATTTGCAAAGGAGCTGACTACCATGTACCCAGACTTGGTTGATTCTGCCCGTGGCAAGGGCAGGCTGCCTGAGAAGCTTCCATCAGCGCTGGAAAGCTTTGTGCAAATGACCAACGAAGGTTCACCTGGGCTGGAGCACGCGCGGCTGGGGGAAGTCTTCAATTACCTGAGGCGAGGAAAATTCCTTGTCATCCCACATGAATGGCGACCTTTTATTTCCAAAGCGGATTTTGCAATCTAGAGTTTTGGGCTTTATGACAAAGCAAGGCCCATCCCATTCTAATTTGACCACGTTGGAGCCCGACAGCCTTGTTTTCACTTTCCCACTCTGATTTGCCCTTTCGTTTGGAATGAGACTGCAATACCATGATCATTTTGAGGATTCTTTGGAATTTGTTTTCGATAAAGAGCGAATCATGAGTGGGTACGTGCTATTCAAGGGATTTCATTCCGAAACATATAGCTTTGGGGGATTTTTGGGGAGCTTAGTGACACTTGATACAATTAAAGGACCGAAAACAACAGGACCCCGTCTTTTTACCATCTGAAACCCGTCTTTTTCCCGTAAAACATCGTGTTTATGATCGATACTGTAGGGTACTGTCTTTTTAGAACCCGTCTTTTACCCGTAGGAAACCCGTCTTTTCCCGTCTGAACCCGTCTGAAAAAGATGGGTTTTTTTCTCTGTCCAGGGGTAGCCAACAGGAACCAATAGTGAGCCTTTAGGCAGACAACTTGTGGTGCAATTTGCTCCAACGGAGCAACCTTGAGGAAAAAAACGATTTGCTTCGCACTCAGGAGCCACTTGAATGATGAATGCAGAACATGTGCTGTTCATTGCCACTCAGAATTGTTCCTTATTTGGTAAACCAGAAGCATTTTGCTTTCAAGCTGCCTAAGTAGTTGCCTATAGGGTGGTGAGATATACAGTATGTCTCGCTTGCCCGACTCCTTTGAGAAAACTCAGACATCATCCCGTGTTTGGAGCTGTGGTACTTTGAATGATGGTATCGACCAATTAATGCGAGAAGCTGACAAGATTGATGCTGAAGAGAAAGAACTTGCTGACCTGATGAAGGACCGTACACGTATATTCATAAACATTGTGAATTTGATAACTTCATAATTGAACAGCTTTGTTTTTGCAGGAATTGAGGATGAGGGTGCCAGGAACATCTCCACCTGAGACACCACCAGCCGTCATTCAGCTGCACCGTATATAGGTGATCAATATCGTTGTCCCCCCACAGCCACGTTTCTGATTGAGGTTGCTACTTCCAGGCAGCTCTTCACTTCTCCAGCTGCACATGAGGCTGAAACTCAGCAGGCGAGTGGGCTGGGTGGTGACAGCGTTGCATAGATGGCCGATAAAGTTGTCACCATGCAAGTATATCATGATTGGGTGTGATGCCACTACATGAATGGTCAGGCATCCGAAGAGGAAGTTCGATCTATGCATGGCTTGACCCCTGCTGAGACTTCTCCGGCTGAATCTGCAAAGGCTTCCTGGGGTGATAGAAACTTGTTGGGCCTTTGTTAATTTGACTTAAGTGGTAGCCCCATGTTTTGATGCCACCGTGAACTACAAAGGTGGTTGAACCTGGACAAGGTGAACAGCGGCCAATTCCTACTCCAGCGCGTGCTGAAGATTCCGCAGTAGCCGTGGGTGTTGGTAGCTCTCAACCGGCTGACAGCTCTGCCTCCCCTACCACACCTGCGGCCCATTGTGGGGCCACACCTCATGGGGCTGAAAAATCAGTTGCACCAACTGAGCCGGAAATCCCTACTCCTACTGAAGCTGCACAGACCCCCAATGAAGCTGTTGCAAACCCGAGCAATGCCGTTAGTCCTGCTGTTACCCCTCGGGGAGCAAAGCCTACGAGGAAACCTTTGTCTCGACAGGAACGGATTCCCAATAATCGAACGTTTATATGTTGTAATCCTTGGAAATTATTGTATCATATGGTTTTGTTTTTATATACAATATAGTCCCTATACCCTTTATGCCATATAGGCCTACGCTTTCTTCCAGGAGCTTCTCCGAGAGGCTGCCAAGGCACGGCTTCGAAGGTTCGTTGCTCCCAAGAAGAAGCAGCACAACCTTCAAGCTCCGGAGTGGGTACGAGCGGAAGTGGCCAAGCGGGATAAGGGTGAAATGGCACAGCTCTTGATGAACTGCAATTGGTCTAAGGCGGGTTCTTTCAAAGCAACCAATGTCATATCAAATGATATATTTAAGTTCTTTATGCCATCATTGATCTGTGTTTTTGTTAGTATATACCCATGATTCATAGCACCTAGATGGTTGGGACAGTAAACCATGCACCCCAAAGAGGTTGAATGGAAATCAGTCTTCTATTGGTTTTGGGGGTTCCATGAGGTTCCTATCCTGTATATATGATCAATCCAGCTTAAGGGTTTTTTACTCCGATGCCAGTATAGGATGAGTTCATCACGCAATTGGAGATCATCCAGAAGAAGACGAATAAAGTGACCGTGGTACTTGATGATCAATGGCTCTCGGAACGGGAGATGAAGGACGACCTCCATTGGACGCCGCACCTTGTGCTTATACAGTATATGGTATCATATGCACGGTTTAAGCTTATCGTTCTTATACCCATGCACCCGTCATCAGGGGTTACTTTGACTAAGGGCCCGTATTGCTGGTGCAAAGAAGGCGTGCGAGGCCAAGAAGGAAACTCATTGTAGGCGCTGGGTTATTTATCCTCGATATGTGATCAATGTATCAGTGTTTGTGTGCCAAGAATTCTTTGCATATTTGTATGATCTTGAATGGCTTATGCTATAATACATGCCTGCATGCAGGAAGAACCAGTACGATGGCGTTGACGAATATTACGTGACGGTGACCGAAAAAGTTTCCAGGAAATTGGAGCAATCCCAGGAGGAGATCAACAGGAAAATTGGTAAGGCCTTCCAACCACCGAAGGTCAAAGGTGTATGATTTTAACATTGTTTTTTTCCCTATAGTGCCTCGCCTGATTCCCCATTGGTATTCTCTTCGCCCCAGGCTGAGCAGGCGCCTGCGATTCCAGCAGGTGCTTTTGATGGCCTGGACCAAGTAGCCAAGCGGAGCGAGGCTGATAAGGACTATGCTGGGTCTGTGCCCGGCAACCAACCTGCTGAGGCCCTATATCTTTGGTCTGTGGAATTATCATCATATGTTGTATGTTGTTTAACAATCATGCGTGTTCAGATATCATGTACGAAAGGGATCCCATCCAATTAACCATCTTAGTTTTCAATACTGGCAGGTCAAAGCGGCTGCCAAAAGGATGCTGGATTCCATGTTGCAGAAAACAGGAAAGATCAGGTCATTGGTGCGAGAGTTAAAGGATCAGTACAGTCGCAATTCTTTGATGACTTCGTAGGGGCCCCAATATCGATTTGATGACAACATGTGTTGATTTCAATCTACGGAATGTACATCATTCATGTTGGGTTTTGATGCAATTAAGGCATGCTACCCAGCTGGAGAACAAGCTATCCAAAATGGACTTGGAGTATGACACGCTCAACAAAGCACTTGCAGCTGGAGAGGTCAATGGTTATGATCAAAAGCTCCTAGGCAACAGAAAAACCAGTGTGTATATAGGCAACATATTTTGAGAATGTCTCAGGGCCCATGTGAAAATCCTTCGCTGTCAGGTTTGTCCAAGATGCCACTGCAAAAATGAATGCAGCCACCTATGTGTGCCTGCCTCATTGGCGCCATTTATATGTCAACTGTTGTCAGTGAGCAATTTCCCTTTACCCAATCTTCAGGTTCTAGATCTTCCAGCCTTCCATCAGGTGCTCTGAAGTGACAGCTTTGGAAGCGAAGACAAGGCCACCTCCGTAGCTGCATGGATTGCCATGTGTGTATGGGCAAGTAAAAAGCTTCGTATACTTGAGCTATATAGTGGCATGGCTTACTGGCTTCTGCAATTATACTTTCACTATCTTTCACTTATCATGGTTTAGGCTTCCCCGATCTGACCGCTCGCCAGGGCGGCCAAGAAGTATGAGAAGAAAGACGAGGAGACCGCAGCGCCTGCTCCTAGAGAGCCAAAGCGTCGTCGATCCAAGCCTGAAGCGGAGGGTTCGACTGCTGGAGAAAAACCATCTAAGAGGGCTAAGAAAGAGAAGAAAGAGAAGACCGGGAACACAGAGAAACCTGAGAAAAGTGAGAAGCCAAAGACAAAGAAAGAGAAGAAAAGCCGCAAGGGCGAGAAGTAAGTGTATATAGGCAACATGTTTCAACTGGAACGGTAGCTGACAAATCAGATTGCGGGAATCCTATGGCAAAAACGTCATGGGCTAGAACCTGCAATTGCTGTGTGTTGTGGCTAAAATCCATGCATATAGAATCGGTGTCAAACATTTTGACTTTCAAGGCTTGGACACACAGTTACAATCCCGACTCTTGACATCCATTACGAGACATCAAGCAATCAGCCTGTGGGGGTTTGGCTGAAAAAAATGACTCGCGCTTTGAACTGGATATTCAGGAGGCTGTTGCTTTGGAAGGTTTGGCCCATGTGCTCCTAGCATCCAACTTCCCTGATACCCCAACTGCTGGCATTGTAAAATGTCAGCCATTGAGTCAACTTGCTCACCCATTTGTTGGCCAGGTGCTGGGCAAACTCTGCAAACGATATCTGGCGATATCGGCGAAGGAGTTCGAACCTCAGGATCACCAGTCAGATCATGGGTGAGCATCACCTTTACCAAAGGATCTTTGCCGGCAACCGCAGCCTTTAACAAGATCATTTGTTGAGAGATCAACCCATTCAGAAAAGGTGTGCATCACCATGATGCATATAGATACGTGCATTCACTTTGAGATGCCATCCAAAAAACATACATCATTCAATCAACCAAATGTTCAACCATGCAGTTTCCTTCTCTTTCTCTCTCTCTCTTGCAGTTGTGAGCCATGGTCAGCTGTATGGATGAATCTCCGGAGGAAGAACTCATGGACTTGCTGTCCTGCCACCGCTCTGATTCTTTGGTTGGTTTTTATTAAACTGTAAATCAATTTGAATTGGCGAAAGTTAACAATCGATTTGTTTTATGTTTTAAATTTTGATGAAACCCAGTAAGGAGTCTGAAGGGCCTTATGCATGGCGCCGCGATTCTGGGATCCAACCTGTCCCTGAAGAACCAGAAGACCCTGGAACCAGCGTAGATGAGTTCGAAATGTCTGATGCCAGTGATCATCTAGCCGGCACTGCGATCTATCCCAATGGTCCTAAATGGAGCCAGTGTTTGCCCGAAACCATCCTGTCATCTCCCCGCCTTCGGCAGATCATCTTGGAAGCGACATGCATGGACTGCATTGCATTCAGATTGACGAATGCAAAAGTCACTTCAGGTAGAGTCCTTTCACACTCAATTAGGGTCATAGAATCCTATTTCCAAAAGCACAAACCTATGATCTTTAAGTTTGGCTACACACACAACCCAACTTGGAGGTGGACGAACAAGCGCTATGGATACGCAATCTCCCGTGATGGATGGACCAACATGTTGATCATGTACATATCGGATGAACCATACAGTGCTGCAATGCTGGAAGCTGCGATGATAGAAAAGTATCAAAGCAACACGGCTTGTTACTTAAGCAATGCCTTTCCTTTTGATTGAGCTGTTTGCGTTCTAACCTTTTGCTGTGAAAGAAAGGTTCGGCAGTCGGCAGCATTGACCTAAGGTATACCTGGATGTCGCAATGTCCGTCTTGGTGGGGACACGGTTGACACTACCTTTGATGAGGGGGCACACATGGTGTACATGGTGTTTAGATCCTTCAAATTCAAGCCTGCGTGACTTTCATCATTCTGATTGGTGCATGCACGCAGCGGCACATGGGCTGATCGATCCATGGGCCATTTAATGCCATCTGTATAGAACACTGTGTGTGCAGCTATAGGGGTACCAAGTGAGATCTGAATGTATCTCATGCCAGGCAGTGGGTCGAAAAGTGAAATGTGCTGTTGGCCTGCATGATTGCACGCACAAAGAGAGCAAAGGTATATACAGTGAATATATAAACACGATGTGCTATAAACACGATGTTTTCCAGATTTTTTCTATTGCCCGGCACAACTTCCAAGACAACCCCAGGCCATTCCTTCATCATGCTTAGCCTTGACTTTGCTGAGGTCACATCGTACGCTTCAGCTATTCGGACGGCCCGTAGCTTTGTGCGTGATGTGGGGGAAAGTGCTGCTGCTTCAGCTGGAGGGGTCTTAGAACTTAGCAGATGCAGCGAAAATCAGGCAGAGAGAGATGGCCATACAGTTTTGGTAAAGTCCTTCAAGATGGCGCTACCAATTCCCCTCGTTCAGATTCCCAAACGCCCTGGTGTGAAATTTGTTGGAGAAATTTGCATGCTTCGTTTGAAAGACTGGGTGAAGTATCTCATCAAAATGAATTGCTGGCACATTCTGTGTGGACTTGTGCGTCCGAATCCTGACAGGGAACGGGATCTTTTGACAGAATTTTGGAGAAGATACAAGCTGCTCTACCCTGAGCATCAGTTGTGGGATTTGGTGGAACGTGAAAAAGTAGATGTGAGCCGTCTTGCTCCAATGCTCCTTCATGGAGATGAGGGGCGTGGAAAGCGCAAATCCCCGTTTTTAGTTCTGGCCTGGCACTCTATGTTGGGACGGGGGACTGAGTTAGCGAACTCGACTCGCAAGAGGAGGCCTTACCTCTCCTTCAAGCTGAACTATGTGGGGTCGACTCACAGTCATAGATTCCTGACAGGTGTTTTACCAAAAATGTTTCGAGACCAACTAGCATTCATTGACTTGATGAACAAAATAGCTGATGATATACTGGACTTGACACTTCACGGGATTCCTGACATGTCTGGCAATGTTTACAGAGCTGTGTGCCTTCAAGTTTGTGGAGATTGGCAGTTTTTACAGAAAGCTGGGCATTTGACACGGACTTATTCCAATTGTGAGAAGAGGCCTCGAGCAGCAACCAGCATCCCGAAGGGGATATGCCACAGATGCTGCGCAGGTCAACTACATGTGCCGTTTGAAGACTACCGTGTCAATGTTGTTCCAGTGTGGAGGGGCACCATGTTTACTCAAGACCCCTTTCAACCGGGCAGCCCTCCGCCAATGCTGAAGGTGCCGCATTTGCCAGGGAAAAGCCCAGCCCTGTTCAGCTTTGACCTGTGGCACTGCTACCACTTGGGGGTTGGAAAAACATTTCTGGCCTCTTGCATTGCACTCATGAGCGATTGCATGTTTTCCTCCAGCATAGACGGACGTTTTGAGGAACTTACAACATCCTACCTGAACTTTTGCAGTGAAAAGAAGAAAACTGCAAGACTACAATCCATCACTAAAGATGGAATTGCTTGGGCTGACCGGGGCCAGTACCCAAACGGGATGTGGTCCAAGGGCCACATTACAACATTGCTGGGGGGATTGGGTAGAATACTGGTTGGCGCACTACAATGAAATCTCTGAACATCCTATGTTGCAAGAATGCTTGGTGGCGGCCAGGGCCATTGGGCATTGCATGAGGAAGATGTACTGCTCGGATGTTTTCTTGACAATTGCTGAAGGTAGTGAAGTAGCTGATGCTGGGTTGAGGTTCTTATCTTCCTACCAGAGGCTCGCTGTCATGGCATACCAAGAACAGAAAAATTTGTTTTCTTTTATGCCCAAAGGGCATGCGTTGGCAGAGGTATTCTGGGATTTGAAAGATCAAACACAAGTCCCGGGTAGTTCTCATTGCATTTCACCCCTCACCATGGCGGTCCAAATAGACGAAGACTATATTGGCCGTACATGTAGATTGTCCAGACGTGTTGCAGCGCAACAGAGCATCCGTAGAACTTTGGAGCGATCCCTGCAAGCCTGCTACAAGCATTGGGTTGCTCTTGGCTTCATTCGCCAAGGATGATGGAAAGAGCGTGGGAAAAACAAAGGGAAGTTGCAAGAGTTCTACAAGATGTGATTATTGATGGAGATTGTGAATTTCAGGAATTTGGAAAACATCGTGTTTTCTGGAAAAACATCGTGTTTTTGCAGGGTATGCTCTTTTCATCGATTGTTGTAGGTCCTGGAAATTAATATGAACCCAAATTGGAAAAAACACATTAATCATATATCAACACATATCAACACCAGCTAGGGCAGGGTGACCTGATAGCGATGGAGAGAGAGACATATCAACACCACTCAGTTTTTGTGAAAGACCACTCCCCTTACGCGCATCTTAGGAGCAGCCAGACAGCGATGACGACTGTGAAGACGTTGCCTATGATTATGACAAGCGCCTCAGCACCACGTTGTGTGTGCATGGCAATGGTGCAGCCTCCGAAAATGGTGTTTCTCCTCGACATGTTGCATTCAAAAGAGTGTAGTAGACACACTTACTGCATCTAACTGCAAAGATTCTGCTCAGTTATCGCTATATTCAGATCCAGTGGGCTATACCAGTCAGAACTTTGGTAATTACTGGAAATCTTGTTTTGGGCTGGAGATCCATCTCATATTCCAGTTTCCCTCTTCGCCAGCTAGGGTTTTCGTTTGAATCATGTGCAAGCGACACGGCTTGAGACTTGCTATCCACCAGTTGTTGAGCATAAGCATCAAGCATCATCGACCGATATCAACGGCCACAACATCCACGAACATCCATCAATCATGATTCACGCTGATTTGCCATGGAAAACAACATCCACTCACTAATAGGAGATGAGAGATTCATAGGTTTCAACGCACCCCCTAGATTTGATGGTCACCAGCGGTGAGCCACTGATGGTGGTGCTTAGAGGACATCACTTCGCCATCTCATCACAGCCCATGCAGCGAGAGCTTTCTCTCTGAGGATCCGGCTGAAGAACTTGTCGCTTCGTTATCGCACCATTCATTTGGTGCAGCGAAGCGATGATCTTCAGGCGGGGATGCTGCCGCATGCCGCAACAGGAAGGGCTGCTCCTCCAATGGCTGCATATCCAACTATGGTTGATGGTGCTTAAAAATGCTTACTATGGATTGGCATGGATGAGTGTTAACTCTCACAAGCCTCCAGCGCACAGGGGATTTACGACAATCAGTGAGATGCATACATGTGCAATCATACATCTATATGTGTGCGTATGGATTTTGAGATTGATGCTACCCTTCACCACATACTAGCTAGTGTTTGTGTGGCCAAACATTTAACTTCTTGAGGCATGGCAGCTTGTGAACATGTTCAGATTCATGTCGTGTGTTCACACTCATGCCAGGTCCCATGCAAAGTTAGATGCTACGGTGGGAGGTTCTAGCGACATCGTCTATGCTGATAATTGTTTCTATCAGCTATGTACTTTCGACAGGAATACCTATGAACCAACTGATATCCACATATTATTTGTTGGCTGGTGGTAGGTCTCTATCAGAATATCAATATATGTAAACATATAGGTGTTAATTACATATATCACATATACATCTTAATTTGCTCATACATGTAAACATGTTATACATAAATTGATTATATTGGAGTGGAAATCACCAACTAGGAATGCTGAGCAGCTGATGGTGGTCTCTAAACAGCTGATCTACCATTCGTGTTGATACTGTCAATGGTGGCATGGTTACCAAGTATCAGCTATCATAACTATCACAATGGATGTCACAGATCAGTCATCAACCATCTACTGCCGATGGTTCGCTGTTGGTGAACTCTTGTTG
Source organism: Symbiodinium kawagutii (assembly GCA_009767595.1). Lineage (NCBI taxonomy): Eukaryota > Dinophyceae > Suessiales > Symbiodiniaceae > Symbiodinium > Symbiodinium kawagutii. The sequence continues at coordinate 67,408 of VSDK01015717.1, forward strand.
TTTGTGAATTTGTGGGTTTTTGACCAGGAAAGGAGCAGGAAAGCTAACCATTTGTGGGTCTTGTTGTTTAGGCTATCGCTACCGCGCCTCAGGACCAGGAAAGCGTAAAGTTGCCCAGCCTAAAGCTGCTGTCCAAGGCATGGCAACCAGATGCTTGCAGCCAGAAGTTGTGATGCCCAGTTGATAGTTGATATGGTGGTTTCTCAAAATAAGGGGCCCCAAAGTTATGGTTGGTTTATTACTATAAATGGTTAATAATGGATGATTTGGGGGCACCCCTATTTTGAGAAACCACCATATTGCTGATATCCGTTCTGATAGTTGATGGTTTGGAAGCATTTGTCAAAACCTTATGATAACGGATCATTATTTTTTGATAGTTGGATTATCACCCGTCACGAGCCGGCAATTCATGCTTTAGTACAGTCAATGACGGTAGATCGTGGCTGATAAAAGCGTTGTCACTGGTGGCAGTGATTCTGTGTCCCGATTTGCTCCACTTGAGCCTGGTTCATGTTCTGACGCAGGCACGTCCACAACAACCTACATTGAAAAAGAAGAGGTCACCATATGATATATCGTGACCATGCGCCGGGCAGTTTGCTGACAGGATTGTCGCTGGGATAGAGAGTCCAGCCATCTCATTTGGCATTTGTTGCAAGTTGCTTCGCTACATTGAGCAGACTGCGCCCAGGGCATAGCTTCTGTGGCTTTTATTGAAGGTTTATCAGCTGGCCCCAACGACTTCAAGAGGCACACCCCGCGACTTTCAAAATGGCAGCGCAGCGCGCTAAAAACCACGGCCTCCAAGAGGCTTCGTTTTCGAGGACACGACTGATGCCCAACTTGAGAGCGCCTTGGTTCGTTGTGAATAAAGCGTGTGGGTGTCACGGCCAGCAGCGGCCAGTACATGTTCGAAAAGTAGCCACAAAAGCCACAAAGAGTGGAGTATGTCGTAGGATTGCTTTGGGACATCAGTGTTTCCTCGATGCGGTGCGTTACATTTGTTCTTTGCTCGAGCGGAAAACCGTGATGAAGCAATGGAAGTGAGACATGTGGCTTTTGACTATGTGTAGAATCCAAGTAATGACCCAGATGAGAAGACAGTGCTCTCAATGTCAAGCAAAACTGATCAGGTTGCATGACTGGCGAGAGACCCCATAGGCATTTTGTTTCGTGACAGGTCGTTTGCCCACCAGCATTTTTACCGCCCCAGAAAATATACGGGAATGGATAGGCAAGCTACGACACCTGGACCCCAGGGTGCAAGTTCTGAAACGGCTGTGGGTTCCCAGAAATCATTGACCATTCGTGAGAAGATCATCTCAATCGGCTCAATGGATACCAGGGGAAGATTACAAAGCTGCGACTTGTTTGGGGAAGGTTTCTACTCTCCCAGCAATTTCAGCCACAAAATGAAGGTGCCTGTTGGTATGGCATCCATTCCTTGGAAGGACTATATAGCTCTCATTTTGTGTGGAATTTCCCAGCGAAAGATCCTCACAATTAGATGTAGTGATCATCCGTGATCTGGTTTGGTTTTGCTTGGCGCTCCGTGTCCGATAGGGTTGTGAGCAAGAAGGTAGCAGTTTCAAAAAGCTTTCACTTTTGGTCAGTTGGTTCAAGAAGGTGATTGTTCTTCTTCGGACAGGTTGCTCAGTATCAAGTGCTGTGTCCTGAACAAAAAATGGCCGGCTGGAAATCGCTGCCCCATATTCCATGTCCAGTGAAGGTCAAATGGTAAGATCCTTTTTGGACATTGGCAAAATGATCGTAGGCAATCACCAATGTAGGAAACCCATTCAAGTGGTCAGCCACGATCAGCCTGCAACAGTTGCAGACCAACTCTGGGGTTTTCCCTGCTAGGTGTACCTGCTGGGATTACAACAGCTTTGGACAAGAGAAAAGAAATGAGACGATGAGATTATAGTACGTCATAGCCACACATCACCAACTGTAAATATTCCAGTATTCTAATTTCTTGGATTTTTTCTGAAGTTTACCAGCAGTTCAACATCGAATCTAGAACCACTATGAGCAACTCCCGTTTTGGATCATTCTTCCGAGTAGGTACTTGATGTACTTGAGCTAATGTTGCATTGATCTATATAGCTACCGCCGGACTGCCCGTGTATATAATTTATGCTATAATTTGCCAATGGTTGATGCTACAGTCATATTCTGCTTATCCACCGTTGGGATTGAAATTTAAGCTTTGGACCACTTTGGCAATGCTGTGGACATACCAACCATGTTTGGCTTCCACAATATTTGGCCCGGTATTTGGCCCGGCCGCGACGCAACTGGAGCATTCGGCCGAAAGGGTCGCCAGCAAAAAGAGCAGAAGAGTTTCGCTGGCTGCTGCTGGTGAAGGGGCCATGGGGAGAGCATTAATCATGGCGCACTGCTGCACTGGTGCTGTGGTCATGGAAATCCTTTCCAGGTTTGTTGGTTTCAGATGGTTTCCCAGACTCACTTAGAACTGCGATTCATTTGGGTCCGGTGGTGCTTCTATCAGCAGTGAGTCAGTGTGGCCTTCTAGACACAAGTAAAACCAAAAGTGCAATCCACAAATTCGGGCAACTCTGTAATTACGGTAGAGCCACAGATCCAGCTTCATCATGCTTCATTGCGAATCACACAGTCTCCAGATTAACAGAGACGCAACAAGCTGGCTGCTTGACGTGTCATATACCTGAACCAGTCACACTGATGATCCAGTGGGTCCCACACCATTTTCATCATCCCATACCAACTACAGCCAGCCGCAGTTCCAATTATAATTAAGAAGGGTTTCTACTTCGGGCTAGGTCTTGCTGCTGATGCTGTTGCTTTGGCTGTTGCTGTGGCTGGTGGCAAAGCTTGGCCCACGTTTCTGAGGATTGGTTGGCTGCAGCTGCTGGTGGGTCCAACTGTGGACCTGTGGCCTTGAAACCGATGGAGGGCGAAGAGCTTCGGGATGTAGGCGCGAGCCGGCTTGGACGAGATGGACTTGTGGTTTTTGGGTGCGTTCTTGCGAACTTTGGGATCTACTTAATGTTGTAATTTTTGGGCTTTGTGTATAAAGAAATATTCCATATTTACTAGATCATGGACTGGTACTTTGCAAAGATTGTCAGATGTTTGGTGGGCCCTCATGTTTAAGTTCAAATTTCGTGACTTTCTTGAATGCATCTTTGTACACAAAGACACAGATGTATTGAAATGAGGTCCACTCCTCACTTCTAAACCAGTGGTTTGATGAGATATACGCACATGTTTGTTCATTGGTAGTTGTATGCTCGCACCTGCTGTCCGTCAATAGTTTGTGCCAAAACCAATCTGAGCAGACAACTGCATTTAGAATACTTCAAAAGACGGTTTGATGTCACAAATTCTGATGACCACTGAGACAGGGACACACACCACTGTGCAACGGTTGGAAAAGACCAGGAGCTGCGAGTAGGACCTGACTTCCATTCCCACAATTGCTGGATGGTACGCGTTGGATCCTGACATATCCTGACGTGCTGGCGCAACAGCCAGTGTTTGACAGCATCCAGTTTCCAGCAGTTTCCAATCAATGCATCCCAGTGATCCCAAAACATCCACGGTGGACGCTGCTTCCGTCAGCCGACGTCAGGTGGCCAAGGTTGTTTGGTGCCTCGCCGTGAGTATCCTTGGCTTGTCCCAGAGATTCGTTCTGATGGCGTGGTGGGTTCCAATGGTAAATGGTCCAAGCATGTCTAAGGCTAGCTTTTCAACAGCTGCATCCTAAACCACCCAAGCAGCCCGCTGCAAGCTCTGTAGGCTGAGAATTTGCAGATATGCCTTCAGAATCCTTCAGAGGTCATGGTGCGAGTTCTCATGTTCTCGTTCCCCAGCTCATTGCACGTTGCAACGGTAGTAAGACATTTCTGGCACAAGTGGTTGATGATGGGACATTTTCAATCTCAGGCATGGTGCCGAAACCTTTTGGACGTTGGATCGGTCACCAGAACCCGATCCTGTGGCCTCAACATCAAAAAACGTCATATCTTTTTGGATAAGAAAGGTTATTTCCCATAATCATGGAAATCCACATTCACCAACCTGTGCAGTTTAAAGGGGCAAAAGGGTCTACTATGGTTGTTCGTTAAGTCTTGATATTTTTTCTATCCCCATCTCTCTCCCGCTATGGGTTCTGCTTGCAGAGTTTTGAAGAACATAGCTGTGTGATCTATTTTGGCCGTGGTGTTACCTCTCAAGTAACATCATTGAGGGATAGGATGGATTCCCATTGTGTTGCCTTTGCCATCTCGGGACTCGTCGTTGGCTGGTGGGTGAACCGTGGTGACGGGGCAAAAGAGGTGGGGCCTTGTCAGTGCCACTGCAGCTGCTCTTTGCCCGAATCCACTTCGAGCAGGGACGGCAGTGGGCTGCTTTGGTGGCTACTGGGCATTCTGATCCTCGGCCTCTTTGGGGCCGTCTGCCTCTTGGTCCTGGTGATCCAGTTGAAGCGGTTGCCTGAACCCAAAGAATTTCCTTTTGCTAGATCGAAGGGTAGTTTCGGCAAAGGCAAGTACGGAGCAGAACGAGGGCTTCAGATCTTAGACGGATAAGATGGCTGCTCCTGTTCAACAAGGTCATCTATGCTACTTAGAGTACGTTGGTTTTCCAGGAGTCATACATACTAGGTTGGCATTGGATTGTGTGGACAACAACGATTGGGTGATATGCACTCCAGATCTGGACCTGTATGTGGAGGAGCTTGCTGGTAGCAATCCTGATCTACTTCGGTTCTGGCACATGGCAGATGGTGCACTTCCCCCCAGGGTTCCCCGAAATTCTATCTATGCCTTCGCTCCTATGACCCCACAGCAATACGGTCAATTGATTCAGCGTGGCCAGGCAATTGGACAAGCTGAACGTGCTGCACGCGGTTTGGCAGCCCTTGGTGCTGCTCCAGCGGTTGGCCTGGCACCGGCAGCTGCTCCAGCTGCTGCAGGGGGTGATGGTGCTGATGAACATGTTTGGGTTCTTGCCGAGATGGTCAAGGGTCATAAACTGGGTGAAGAAGTACCTGTACCTCCTAATGCTCCTAGAGAAGGTGATCATGCGCTGGTTCATGTGTTGGACGATGGTAATGTAGATCATGTGGTTCGTGCTCAACGAATCAAGAAGGATGATTTGGGGCCTTCATGCGAAGAGATGATCCAAGCATGTCGAATGGCGGTTGCACTCCATGGTGAAGATCCGGAAGCTGCAGCGGATGTCCGAACTCTCTCCATTAAGTACAATGGAAATGGGGATAGGTATCGGGAATTCAGATCATCACTGGATGACATGCGACTTGTGGAGTTTGAGGATTTCCCATTGGAACCCCGTACAACCTTGGATTATCTTCGTGCTGTTAGTGAGCTTAGTGAAAGTTGCTATGGACAACACCTTAACTGGGTACAAAACAGCAAAATACCAGAAGGTGACCGATCAGTGCATGAGAACGAGACCATTAGCAGAGCCATCGACCTAGCAGTGCGATACGATTGCCTGAATTTGGCGAACCTTGCATCCTTCGAACTCCTGGTGCGCAGAAAACAGCTAATAGCTGATGCCCATGCTGTTAGCCCAGGTGCTCCGAGCTACGAAGGCAGTGACTACTACATGGGCGTGAGGCACCGCCCAGGGGGTGGCATCATTGTGCCATCTCTTCAGGAACACGTGGCTCGTCGGATGCATGAGGAGAGCCAGATTCAGAAGGAGAAGCGAAAGCTGCGTGAATCCAAGGATTCTGCAAAAGGACCTGGAAAGGGAAAGGGCGGACAGAACAACAATCCTTCAAACCCCCCCAAGAATACAGAGGGGGGTGGGGGCAAGAAGTGAAGTGCTCCCCTGGAAGCTCGTGGCAGGCTTGGGCTTCCAGTATTTTTCTAGCCTGCAGGCGCTGTGGAAATCGGTGCTGATTTTTCTCATTTTTGTGCGCTGCTGTGAGTGAAAGTGCTACATACTGGGATTTCAATCATGGTGACCACTGGTGATGATGGTAGGCTACGTGATGTCCTTCCCCTTCCCCATTTGGTTGCAACTACTGGTATCCTTTCACATCCAGTTTGCCGAAGTGTTAAGAGACGAGTGTTGCGTAAAGCACATCTTGTTAGGGAGACGAACTTGGCCGTGTCTTCCTTGAATTCACTTTATCTGGGATATGACCCTGGAGTTGTACAGAAAGTTGCCCTGGATGAACTCAGCACTCTACATCAAGGACAAGCTGAGGCACTCTTGCATATCATGAGACGAGTGCGTGAAGCTGGGGCACCTCCAGTTGCAAGCTCTCGCGCAGGAGCCCTTTCGGCGCTCCGCGTAGCCTGCTCACCATATCAATGTGGAGGAGTAGGTGTGGGCGAAGTGGTACCTATGGTCCTGGATTTGCTTTCAGTACCCGTGATGGGTGCAGATGGTGTGCATGTGGATGAGGTTCTTTGCGGCCAGGCTGGGGAGTATCTTAAGGACCCCCATTCCTGGATGCTTCAGGATGCCAGCAACTGGTCTTGGCTGTCAGATGAAGCCAGCAAGATCCGGACGTATGACGATCCGAAGCTGCGGAGCAAAAGTTTCTATCATTCTTTTTTGAAGAAGCTTCAGGGCTCTGGGGTTTTGGGATTCACTCCAAAAGCTGTTGGCCGTGTTGGATGTTTTACAGTCAGCAAGAAATCCAAGATGGTTGATGGGGTCATGCAGGAACGGCAAAGGCTTATTTTGGATTGTAGGCGAGTGAATTTGCTTTTTCGGGCTCCCCCTGCCACGGAACTTGGATCGCTTCCTTCTCTCAGTGATATTCATATACCTGACGGTTCTACTCTCTATGTATCCGGTGGTGATATCAAAGACTGCTTTTATGCATGCAATCTTCCAAGCTGCCTTCGCGAATATTTTTGCCTAAGTTGGGATGTGTCCGTCAATGAAGCTATTGATATCCTGGGTGATGACTACACTGGCGAGTATGATCACTTGGATCCTGGTTCAACTCTCAGCCCCTGCATGACGGTCTTCCCCATGGGTTTCAGTTGGTCTTTTTATCTAGTCCAAGCTCTACATGTACAAGGTTGTTTGGATAGCCTCGGAACCACTGCTGATACCATTGTTTTAGATGCACGTCCTCCTCCTGATCTCTCTGGAAACAATGTTATTAGCATGCCATATTGCGACAACACACACTGTCTCAGCCTTGATCCTGAAGCCGCAGAACATGGACGTATAAAGCTTGAAGAGAAACTTCAACAATGGGGCTTTGACATGCATGAACAGATGAGTGCAACTTCGTATTTTCCCACCTTAGGGGGCATCATCGATGGTGACACTGGGGTTGTGCGGCCTTCACTGGAAAGATATTGGAATATCAAGTATGCCTTTGAGTATGTCCTTTCCAACCCTATATCTTCGGACCTTATGCAACGATTGTTGGGGCATGCCATGGTTGTCTCCGTGCTCAACCGCTCAGGCATGGGCATCTTTCGAGCAGCCTACGACTATGCAGGTGCGGGCCTCCCAGATCGGATGGTCTGGCCTTCGGTCAAGCTCGAGTGTGCCAACTTTCTAGGAGTACTACCACTTTTGGTTGGCGATATGCGTAAGGGCTGGAGTACATGTGTCACTTGCACCGATGCTTCACCAGAGGGTTTTGGTATTTGCGAGCGTGAGCTAGATGAGGACACTGTTGCTGGTATAGGGAAGTGGCAGGAACGATGGAGGTTTAAGAGAACACCCATTGAGGAATGGAAACCTAGGGATAGAGCTTTTGGAATGGACCCCCTTAGAGATCTCAACACTGCTCGCGGTCATCCTGGGGCCTTCGAATGGAGCGATACCTATGTTCGAAATGAGCAGTTCGAAGAAGTGAGGAAAGATATACTGGATCCACAAGATTGGGAGTTAGCTTTAAATGGTAGGTGGAAACATGAGAAGGAGCACATCACACTTAAAGAAGCTCGCTGCCTGTGCTTAGCTGTGAGAAGGCTAAGCCGTACATCCCGACACAGGGGCAAGAAGCACTTGGTACTCGTCGACAATTTGGCTCTGGCCTTCAGCGTGGGCAAGGGCAGATCTTGCAACCATGCCATGCTGCGGGTGAACCGAAAGATTGGTGCCATCTGCTTAGCTGCCAATTTGCTTTTGCGAGTCCGTTGGATTCCCAGTGAGTATAACCTGGCTGATGCGCCGTCCAGAGGCGCGACAACTCCTGGCTACTTCGAAGACAAGAAGCTGGCCGAAGACGTCGAAAACTTTGCCAAACCAGAGGCCTGGGGAGGTGAGGAGCCTGGTTGTGAAGAAGGAAACTTTGAAGAAGAAAGTCCCAGCTCATGCATCGAGCGTTGGGGCGCATGTGAAGAAGGAAGTGAGGACAGTGGTTCATCGTCAGATCTCCATCGACAAGGACATGGGGAAACTGGCGAGGAAGGGACAGATGACGTTCTTAGAGAAGAACAGTGTGAGCAACGAACAACAGCACCAATACCATCATTATCTCATGGGCTTCAAGGGCTTTTGCAAGGAGAACAAGTTGCCTTTTCCTCCAAAGAAGAACCTAGATGCAACCCTCGCCGATTACTTCGACGTGTTGTTTCTCGAAGACCGGAGCGCTGCAGAGGGAGAGAAGACCTTGGCTGCCGTCGAGTTCAGCTTCCTGCAAGCAAAGGGCTCACTGCACCGAAGCCGCAAGGCTCTGAGGGGGTGGCGCAAACTGAAACCCCCCCGTTCCCGGCTGCCATTGCCAAAGCCGGTTGCATACGGGATGGCAATGAGGATTGCGTTCTTGGGAGAAAGGGAAATGGCACTTGCAATCATCCTGACCTTCGATTGCTACCTGAGGCCTGGAGAGACGATGGACCTTCGCGTCAAGAATTTGATACCACCTGTGAAAGGAGCTGGGAAACAGTTCAGCCACTACACGTTGGTGGTCAGGGACGAGGAGGACTTGGTGCCAGACAAAACGGGAGTGTTCAGCAATTCTCTTCCTCTGGACAATCCAGACACTTGCGAGTGGCTGGGGCCAGCTCTGATGAAGCTGACCAAGAAGAGGAAGCAAAACGATCCTCTTTTCAACATCAACCCGGAGAAGTTCAGGAAGAGGTACCAGCAGGCTGGGCTTTGGCTTGGGCTGCCAGGACTGCACACTTACCAAATGAGACATGGCGGTGCATCAGACGACTTAGGAAGGCAGCTGCGCGACCACCACGGTGTCAAAGGGCGGGGTCGTTGGCAAACAGATTCCTCAGTCAGAAGATATGCAAAATATGGGAAGGTTCAGGAGTTGCTGAACCGACTTCCAGAGTGGGCGATGAGTTATTGCCGGCGAAGTGTGACCAAGATGGGAACAGTGATGCGGGGAGCTCTCACGGCTTTCAGTGCTTGAGTTGGAGGACTGCCAAGGGACCCTTCTTCCTTGAGATCTTCTCAGGTTGTGGCCGTCTCCATTCTGCTGTTAAGCAAGCAGGCATTGAAGCATATGGGATTGATTCTGCAACGTGTGCTAGTGATGATGTCCTATGCACTGATGTGGAAGCCAAGATAGTTGACCTCCTTCTCACTGGTGCGGTTCTCATGGTTTGGTTTGGCATGCCTTGCACTACTTTCAGTGTAGCTCGGCGCAATGACGGGCTGGGACCAGGGCCCTTGAGGTCCGACCACTTTCCAATGGGTTTGCCATGGTTGAAAGGACGCGATAAAGCCAAGTTGATCAACGGTAATGCACTGTTTTTCTTCACCATTCGTATCCTGGTCATCTGCCTTATCTTGAAGATCCCAGTGGTTTTAGAGAATCCCAAATCGTCACGATGCTGGTTGACTCCCATTCTTCAGCAGCTCATCCGCCATCGCCATCTCAAGACCTATGATTTAGATTTTTGCCAATTTGGGGAAGCTTGGAGAAAGCCAACACGACTTGCTGCAGCTGGCGTTGACCTCAGCTCCATTTGCAGAACTTGTTTGGGCTCTTTCACCAAGTGCAGCTATACGGGCAAGACTCACATCCAGCTCAAAGGAACCAATGCTCGTGGACAGTTTTTGACTCTGCTGGCGCAACCTTATCCCTTTCAGCTGTGTAATGAGTTTGCTGCCCTCCTCAAAGAACAACTTAGAACGCTTTGCGGATAGGGGAGGCATGTCAAATCTTCAGAGTTTCCGAAACACGAATTCAGCCGATTTCACATGTTCCCAATTTGCTCAGCTCAATGCTGGCAAGATTTTCGCCTGTGTTACAGATTCAACAAAGCTGCAATCGCATCTGGCCAAAAAGCTGGAGCACAGGCGAAGTGTAAGTCATGGGTTCTGCTTGCAGAGTTTTGAAGAACATAGCTGTGTGATCTATTTTGGCCGTGGTGTTACCTCTCAAGTAACATCATTGAGCCACCTCCTTCCCCGCCTCCTCCATTTCAAGGGGGGGAGGCATGTCAAATCTTCAGAGTTTCCGAAACACGAATTCAGCCGATTTCACATGTTCCCAATTTGCTCAGCTCAATGCTGGCAAGATTTTCGCCTGTGTTACAGATTCAACAAAGCTGCAATCGCATCTGGCCAAAAAGCTGGAGCACAGGCGAAGTGTAAGTCATATATATATATATTTGTTTGTTCATTTCTTGATCAGAGGTGAACGTAGACACATACAGAGATACATTTCAATTTACATTCATTATATACATACATCTGTTTATATATATATATATATATATCATATGAACAAAATGTTTGCTGGACTTGAATGCCTGTGTGTACTTTGACAAGCGCCCCAGGTGCTGGTCTCGCAGGTGGCAGGCTGCTTGGCATGTTGGATACGCGCAAGGCGCGGGGAAAACATAGAGACCATGTATGGTGGTTTGGCAATGGGTCAATCTTAACCAACCAATATGGCTGGTTAATGGTTGATAATAAGGGATGATAACCAACAATTATAGGGAATATATACCAACTATATGGCTATGGGCCTATGGGTCGAAATTAACCAGCAATAATGGGGGATAATAACCAACAATCATAGAGAAAACAATGGTTAATGATAGGGGAACCAGGGGTACAGGGTTTTGACTCACAGCCGTTTCTCAAAATGGGGGACCCCCCAAATCATCCAATAGTAGTCATTTTAAGTAATAAACCAACCATTCTTGAAGTACCCCTATTCTCAGAAACATCTACATGTAATGCCATTTGACCATCGGGCTGGCTATAGAGAGAGAATGCCATCTACCTCGAACATTTTTAACAGATCAGGAGCTGAGATTCTCAACTGTTTCGATTGGATGATCCAAGGTCTACAAAACGCGGCCGAAGTTGAGAAGTTGTTACGCATGTTGCGTGCACTCCGACGCCGCTTCATTGAGCATGGCCTGGAAGGCTGAGCGCCGCCTTTGGATCAGGGAACGCATGTTTTTGCAGTGCCCAAGGGCTTCCACTTCCAGAAACATCATATGTGTGTAGGAGCCAAGCAATTGATGTTGTGTGTTTGCGCGTTTGGGACGGCTGCATTTTTCGAGCAGCTTTGTTTGACACGACATCTTAGATTTGGTTTGTTCAACAGCTTACAAGCTGGTCGCTGAGGATTTTTATGTAGGATTGCGGGCAAAAAAAACATCATGGATTGACAATGTTCCAGCAAACGTGTATATAGCAAATATATGCAGATCTGTTTTGTGAACTGTACAATAGCTATATCAAGTATCAAATTCAGTAATTAATAGAAATATGCAAATATATTAGTATCATCATTATTATCAATATTATGATTCATATGATCATTATATTAATAATCAAAATTATTATAGATATATTTCTAAAAGACCATTATTCTGCGATAAAGGCATCCAACCCATGCGCGAACCCTCACAGTTGATGACCAGCGAAGAGCGCTCCAGGCTGGGCAGTGCGTTCTTCGGCTTCTTGGCTGCGTGACGAGAGTGGTCCCATGGCACCCAGGAAACTGAATGGCCTGCATCGTCCATGATCCAAGAGTATTTGACAAAAATGTATCATGAATTATGTTTACATATCTTTTGATATTTGCATATCCTTGCCCTTTGTTTGGATTCTGCTCCGCAGACTTTGTGAAGATCAGCCTTGAAGCATACCATCCAGCTGCTTTTGTGAGTTTTTGTAGGGGTTCTTCCTGATTCTGGTGGGGGGTCCTGCGATACATCATCGACCATCTTAGGATATCTTCGGTGTCCTGATCAAGTAAATTGGAGCAGATCGGAACCCATAGTACTGATTGGAAGGTTGAAACCGATCCGTTCATTTTTCAACAGGCTGGATCTTGTAGCCCAGCAAGAGAGGGAGAGGCTGGATCTTGTGACAGGCTCTTTTTTCTGCAGCAGGCCCCAAACGGGTGGGGGAATGGTATGCTTCAGTGGTAAGCCATCAATATTTGTTCCCTCTATTGGACTGAAACCATAACCAACCATAGGTGAACATCCCAACAAATACTAGCGTGGAAATGTGTGCTTATTTTTTGGGATGTTCTACCAAGGGTAAAGGATTTTCACTCAGAACCATATGAAACTTATATAGAGGTACTGTAGAGAATTCACACCAAAAAAGACCATTGCAGACTGGACTGGGCTCGATATGATACTGAGGCGGTCAATGAGATGGCTTCTTGGCTTGCGGTGATTTTGCCTTGGCTTGCTTAAGATATTGTTCGTGCCTAGCTGTGGTTCCGTGTGCCCCTGGATGCCTTTGTTGGGAAATGATTTCCTTGCTGTTTTGTATTTTTTGACCATCCGCATCATTGTATAATGCAAGCAGTCACGTGATGATGACTGGATAAGACTGTGTGTGTGCGTGTGCGGTACTATGTGCATGTACCGGTTTGCACATGACAGCTTCAGATAGCTTCAGTGCAGCACGTATTTTCCGGACTTCGGATCTTATCCCGTGGTTATACGTTGGTCGTCAAAGGCTATGAAGCAGCACAGGCATCGGCATCTTGTTTGTCATTTGAAAGTATTGGAGCGGCACAACTCTGTAGGACATTCCCATGCCAAAGGTCCCAGCCATCAGGACTCCTTCCTCAGGAAGATGGCGTTAGTTCTGGAAGAAGGCGGCCAAGGCATGGTCCATGCAAAACACCGTGGTTTAAGGGTGCCCAGCCGGATCCAGGCTCTGCTAAACGGTCTCCAAGTCCCAGGAGCTTTTGTTGGGTAGGAGATGTGGGTCAAAGCTGAGTTCCAGATACATACAGCACAATCTGATCCAGAGCATTCAATTCGCTTTCCGTGAATATGTGTTTAGTGGCTTTCGACAAGATGCCATTGATGCAAACCGCGAATCACCTCTAAGCTATTGTCGATGAAAGAAGGTGTGGCGCAAAAAAAAATCAATTGCATATTTTCGAATGAAGTTTTCCAGCCCCACGTTGAGCTTCCCAGTCGACTCGACATGCCTATTTGGATGTGCACCCCCACTTCGTGGTCACTGGCCATGGTTTCGTAACGGGGGTAGTTCAGCTACCGGCTATAGGGGTTATACCCGGTTTCTAGGGGTTAGTTCAGCTACCTTCTAGGGGTTATATAGGGGTTATATAGGGGTTATATAGGGGTTATAACCATGGCTTCACTAACCCCAGCTGCACCTCCAGCCGTAGCCAGCTGAGTCGCCAGGCAGCTATACCCTGACGGTCAGCAAGGCCGGCTTCGGGCAGCGCGGTCGTTTGGCCATGGTGGCCCTCAGCGGATCGGTGGCCTTCCAGAGCGCGGCCTCTCGGCAGCTAGGGAGGGACGGACGGACGGACGGATGGATGGATGGATAGAAGGATAGAAGGATAGATGGCTAGATGCATAGATGGGTGTAGTCATAGATGTAGATAGACCGGATGCATGAGTTAAAGTATATAGATAAGTCATGACAGGGCTTTTTTTGTTTTCGCGCTTCTCTCACAGAGAGACTTGGAGTGATGGCGCTGGAGAGAGAGAGAAAGTCATGACAGGACTACTAAAACTCGTTCCTCAAGAAGCACTACGGACCAGGGCCCACTGGCCTCATATAGCCAAGATCAGGCTGACTCAACAGCATCACGCTTGCAGATTACAGCCGTGAATCGATGGGATGCCTATTAAGGACATTTGTAAGCCACCAAGATTAAGTTGATCACTTAAACATCACAATGATCTTTATGATCTTCAATGCATGTCATCACATGGAAAACCGCTATACTGATATGCAGCATGCTGTGCCGCTGGGCTACTTGGCCAGTCAGCTGCTGTTTGTGCGAGGTGAGTGGATGTCGCTCAGTGATTTTTGCCAGTGGAACTCTGGCAACTTGGCACGAAAGGACCATGACTCCCTGTGGAGCACAGCTAAGCTTGGCTTTGGGATCGGTGTCCTATGATCCGCAGTGACTTATGACTGATAGGATCTGTTTCTATAAGAAAATCATGCCAGAAAGCCTCAACCAGGGCGCCAGAACTGCACTATGACCTTGCCCCCCTCTCTTTGCGATGTTCCACTGCAGCATGTGGGCCATAAACCTTCCAAGAAATGGATTTTCCAGATGGGTCAACCCACAACGGACGATATCCCCGAGTCGTGGCCAGCCCCCCGCGATGACTGTGGGTAAAGACTCAGCTGAAACTGTTGGAGGCTCCGTTCACCTTGTTCAAGCGGGAGCTTGGCCTTGGCAACCGACGGAGCGAAGAAGGTGGGACCCAAGTCTTCCTGGGCTCACAGCTTTGTCGTATTTGCTGATGACATCTTCTAAAACCCCAGGGGTACTATTCGCTGCAAATGTCAATCAAAAACAATGAACTGAACTGATTGAACATGATTGAAGCGCCAGACCTTTGGAAGGATAAAAACTTTGAAGACATATATGGATAGATTCAGAGAAGTTAAACACATGTGTACATATCATGTATTTATTCTGTATAATTACATTGTCATATATAAAAATATATATATAGGTATCTGTCTATCTATCTATCTATCTATCTATCTATTTATCTATCTATCTATCTATCTATCTATCTATCTATCTATCTATCTATCTATCTATCTATAGGTATTATGCATACATGGAACTCATTCGATGGATCACTTTTGGATAGTGAGCTCTGGTGGCTGTGCGCCTTGATGAAGCCTTTGCCCGGCGTGAAAGCCACAGTGGTGGTGTCCCCCGCGAGTTTTGAACGTCCGTAGTGGTTCCCAGGGACCCAAGGTCTGAGGTTAAATGAGGCTTTGAGTCACCAGGCTGCCATGAACTGACTGGCCAGTTGCAGTTTCAAGGGCTTGTTGGGAGGGGAGCTAGAAGGGCATGGTAGATCACAAAGAATTGGATATGATAGCTCTATTTCTTGGCATTGGTTGGGCCCTGCACCAGTCCCAGAATGGCAATCCCGGTTTAGAGAACAGGATCCTCTGATGGGGCTAATATGGAGGCATGCGTGTGGAGTACGATATACAATCACCATGATCAACCATCGAAGGAAGAGGAGGTAGACAGGCTGGATCCAAGGCATATTGGCAATGGAACAAGATCCGGCACTGAAGCATGATATCCTATTGTATCTATAGGCTTTGGTTCACTCGAGCTAGTGCAGGTTTTGTCCTCAAACTGGAGGTAGTGCTTTGGCACTTGGGGCCGGTCCACATGCCTTTCAGGGGCCCCAGCGGCCAGCGATTTGTTCAGCAAAGAGGTGGTGATGGATGAGATTGGGCAGCGACTTGACTGCCACACCTGGGGTCGGCACCTTGTGCTTCTCCCAGGAAAGTTATGACCAACTCATGCCACATCTAATGCCCAGATAAAGCTGTTTTTCCCCCCGAAGTTGTGCTGCAGCGTGCGCACTAAGGGTACTACTTGTACGCAGACACGACCAGGGTAGTGTAGGGGGAATGTTCGACCTTCCGTTTGTGGTCATGTTGGACGCGACCCATGTTCCATCGCTGATGCAGCACATGTTGTCAAGCTCAAATTCACCGCAGTGTGGGGTTTGGAGGTGGCATACCTTGACATGCTCATTCTCCTTCTCAAGTTGATCCGGGCTCATTTCAGCAAACTCTCTAGACAAGGTTTGGATGGATGATTAAATCGCATGCCACGTTGGACTAATCCTCCTTGATGTATTGACCCGATCCGCCTAAGATAAGGCGGTTGATTCTGTCCCTGCTCTTATCCCTACTGCTAGCTTTTGTTCATCAGGGAGCGAAGGAGCTGGTCTCTTTCTTATGGGAACAGTGATGTTAGTTCCTATTTGTTTTCATCGCTGTTGCACGCTTGGGTACCCTGTGCGCAGCCACAGTTAGTAATTCTGAGCGTCTGTCTATCTGTGTGCATCGTTGGCTACTGAACATGCGTTGTGTATTGACTGTTAGCATCCTGTTTGAAACAGCGTAGCTAGCCGCTTCGCATCACGGCTTGGATCGGCTCCGGCAGCGGGTTTCTGGCAAAAATTGCCAGTGTGGCGGGCTGATTTTTCAATGATTGATATTCAACTGTGCTCATCACAATTTGGGTTGGTGCTAGCTGGCCGTTAGCAATCCAAGAAGTCAATTTATGGGGTTGTTTTGAATACAAGCCGAAGCACCAGTCGGAAAACAGAAGATCCAAGAGATTTCTATGTGAAGGTTAGGGTCGTATCCCTAATGTGGTTGTGGCTTGCGATAAGAAATTCTTCACTACTTGGTGCTTTTGCTAAGCCATTCATTGCTGGACTTTTATGTCTGCGCCTTTGGACTGCAAGAGTGCCACTATGGCACAGAGCCAAAGAAAGAATTCACGCACTATGCGATGGAAAACAAAGTGCCAACAATCAAAAACCATAGAAATCCACATTTCCTGCGCTATTCTGTGCCCCATCGACATTTGGAAAGCCCTGGCAAAGATCAACATCTATTTACAGTACCCCATCAGTTGTTCCCCGAAACCACTCCAGTGGACAGACCTGCAGCAAGCGGGAGCAAAATCAGGTGTTCCTCAGTGAGTCGGCGGCTGAAGACGCTGGCCTTTGCCTCTTTGGATGGACAGAAGTGCCTTGCCACAAGCTGCGTGGAGATTCGCGGGCACGTAAGCGGTAGGCTGCTATAGGCTGCTAGTTGCTACCGGAATGGACCAAGCGTTGGGACCAACGGTCGGGACATGCCATGACTTATGACCTGCAACAAGGTGAAGCATCAACTGGCACTGGATTCACTTCCACAGTACAATAGTTGAACCCTTCTGAATGAATGATGTGAAATCATCCAACTATTGGTCTTTCATCCATCGGAACTGGTTGGCTTCATTGCTTGGTCTCCATGCTAGACATGTGGCTAGTGCCACATGCAAAAGTTGAAATGTTCATTTATGAACTGCACCTTGAAGAGCCACGAGGGGGTTAGAAGTCCAGGATCCCACTCTGGAACTGGCTTGGCATCAAATGTAAGGATACACGAGGATACTGTATTCGAAGGTTTGCACCCCCAGACGTTGTAGCAACTGCATGTTTTTGCAATCTGATTTTGAGAGATATCACTTATAGGCAGGGGTCAGGCTTGTGTTTGTAATTGCCATTGTCCTTTTGGGAATGCTGCTTGAAATTCATCCAACATCATCCAGCATCAGATCTTGGACATCTATTTTCCGCTGGGCTTTGTTCGTTCATGTTTTGGCGGTAGCTACAATGATGATCAAACATGGATCTTCTCTAGGCTCAAACGATGTCTTTGAGGTATGAGTAGGAGTATCTCCACGGCTATGTACGTGCCCTGTTTACACAAACAAACACATAATCCATTCACATACGTGTGGGCATTCACTTCTTTACACTGAAATATCTCCGTATCAATGTGCACATTTACATCGATGTATATATACATGTGTGTTTTGTTCACGCTCACACTATTTACATGTGGGCGGACACTTGCATGCGGCTATTGGTATAAGGTGCCGGTCAGTATTCCTACATTCATACCTATCATCCATTAACAAGTACCATACCCATTCGTGTAAGCATCACCCATATCGCCCTGACAACTTCATTGTACTTACCATAGCCCCATATGGATGCGTGTCAAAATAGACCAACTAAACCCACCAAAAAATGCCACTGTTATTTAAACCATTGGTTTTGGGGGGTACCACTATTGTGGCACACACACACACACACACGCACACACACACACACACTTGAAAGACCTCTGTTCAGTAGTTGGTCATGCCAACGTTTCAAGTTGTCTCTTGTTATGTCCGATATGGACGCTGTTTATCTGGTTGTCATCCAGATACCCAGTAAGGCCTTGCGCCAAGACAACTGATTGAACAAAAGGCGAAAACAGCGGTGATCATTGATTGATGCGCATAAGATTCAACGGAGTTGCATGAAGAAAATTCTCTCGGAAAAATCGCAGGTACGCCAGACTGATCAGGTCTGGTTTCACCACCATGTGCAAGTGTCTTCGTTGGCAGGAGACTTGCACAGGTGCTCCTGCCCCCTGCGGGTATTGTTTTCTCAATGGTGAATGACAAATGATAAATCCTTGGAAACAGGAGTTGACTCACACACGAAGGCCGTGTGTCGCAAAATCGGACTAACAGCAGCTTGTTTTTTACTCGGAGCTGTGTCTTTCGATTCAAAAATCGAAATCAAAAAACCTGAGATATGATACATGGATTGGCCGTTCATTTCTGTATGATGAGTGACTTCAATTAGTCACTCGGAACGGTCTAGCCGAAGACGGAGCAGGCTGAACTACATCCGGAACATATTCGAGTTCTAAATGGTGGAGCTCTATGCCCGGGGTGAGCCTGTATATCGGGCTGTGGAGCTGGATGTCATCCGAATCAAAAAATTGAGCGTGGATCTGGCCCATCTGGATCCCGCTCCAGTGCGTGCCAAGATTTTGGCGATCCTTTGGAAACTGACGAATGAGTTGGCCGAAATTCCAGTGAAACGGGGCGTGATGGCCCTGATATGTGAGCCTCATATTCCTGCCGCCCACCCATTGACCGGTTCTTTCCCACAACACATGGGAAAAGAACATCTTGATGACATCCAATCGCAGGTTGTCGAGATCTTGGCGGTGAACAACGATGCCCAAAGCGCTGTAGTACTCTGGGACTGCCATCTGCGGAAATGCAGCCCTGAAAAATAGGGTTAACAGTAGCGATACAGCTACAAACTCTTGATTGAAGTTCGCCGGTGGCTGGCTAGCAGCCCGCAGTGTCCATGGATGTCGCTCATGATCGTCTTCTACATCAGGAAACTCTCTACGACGGCGAGTCACACGCTCCCACATGGCAGCAATAGATCAGCTACAGAGCAAATCAAACTGTAACAGCTGCAAAGAAAAATTGTTTTACATGGTATCAGTGCCGTTCAAGCACACAAATTGCAGCATTCCAACAATCAGAAAATCAAGTTAAAGGTAGATCGGAACTTACAGTGAGCAACAAAATCAGAAACAGAACAAAGCATCCGCAGCCTCATTTCAACCTTCATGCAAATGAATCCGAAGAGATCTTGAAACTTCAACTGTCGGATAGCCTTTGGCTATGTATAACTCGGCCAGAGAATGCAACGTGGGAG
>VSDK01015717.1:93624-104204 GCA_009767595.1 Symbiodinium kawagutii
TTTGGATTGGACGCCATGGCTAGGGCGTCGCTATGTCGAAAAGATTGAATTGGAAAACTCAAGACCATCTGTACAAAATTGAAAAATGAGAAATAAAACATGAACTGAAATTGTGGGGGAAAAACTTGACTTGTACAGTGAGTCCTTCAGTACTCAGGGTAGGTTTCAAGAAGGATCATCTCAAAAATCATGGGAGTGAGTACCCGAAACTCAAATGGCGTTTCTCAAATGTATCATTCAGAATTTTGAGGTGCATGAAACTGTCTTAGAAAGTGTTTTACACTTCTGTGATTAGACAGAGTGATGCTGGTTTTTGAGCCCAACCAGAGTGGCATACAGTCACACTGCTCACGCATTCAAGGTAGATAACCCAGGTGCGATTGACATAAACAGCGAGCAAGGCTCAGAACCACCAGCTGTCCAACGACCCAGGTGCATTCTGGTGGGAATAGACCCACATGTCAACCACCAGCTGTTACTACCACAATTCAGAGTAATTCAATTCGCCAGGCACCAACCCGGATCACGACAGGACCATGACGGAAACGCTGCCGAACACACACTTGAAAGACCGTTATTCAGATGTTGATTGAATCAACGTTTCAGGGTCGTTAAGGATACCATCCTTGGTTTGTCCATCTGGACATGAAATCTGTGAGAACTTCACAGTATTTCGTTAAGGCCGTATGTCGCCGATACCAACAGCAATTGAACCAAAGGCGAAAAAAGCAGTGAACATCTGATTGCTTCTGGAGCATGATCCATCGAGAAAACTGAGATCAAACGGAGTTGCAGAATCGTAGAAAATCGCAAAATTGTGCAGGTACGTCAAGAAGGCGTCCCTTCTTGATATCACCATGGAGTGACAGTGTCTTCGTTGGTGGATGACTGTCAAACCATGCATCCACCCCCTGCGGGTATTGTTTTCTCAATGTTAAATGACAAATGATAAATCCTTGGAAACAGGAGTTGACTCACACACGAAGGCCGTGTGTCGCAAAATCGGACTAACAGCAGCTTGTTTTCTACTCGGAGCTGTGTCTAGCGATTCAAAAATGGAAATCAAAAAACCTGAGATATGGTACATGGATTGGCCGTTCATTGCTGTATGATGAGTGACTTCAATGAGTCGCTCGGAACGGTCTAGCCGAAGATGGAGCTGGCTGAACTACGTCCGGAACATATTCGAGGTCTAAATGATGGAGCTCTATGCCCGGGGTGAGCCTGTATATCGGGCTGTGTTGCTGGATGTCTTCCGAATCAAAAAATTGAGCATGAATTTGGCCCATCTGGATCCCGCTCCAGTGTGTTCCTAAAGTTTGGCGATCCTTTGGATACTGACGAAAGAGTTGGCCTAAATGCCAGTGAAACGGGGCGTGGTGGCCCTGATATGTGAGCCTCATATTCCTGCTTCCCACCCATTTCCTGGTTACAGCAGTGGCAGTGGCAGTTCGGGGTCGGTCAGTGAAGGTTTGTGAGGGTTGGTGAGGGTCAGTCATGGGTGGTGATGCTTCGTGCTTGAGAATGGCTAGAAACGGCGTATCAGGCTGTTGATCAATTCATAATAAACAGTCTTAGTGATGCTGAGGACTGAGCACCGGCTCGCCACCGTTGATTCCTTCTCCACCCGGCCTGCCCTTACCTTCAAATCCCCCCTAAACCAGAGGGCCCAGCGCCAATAAAGAATGATTTCTAGGGGGCGGATTACGATGCAGCGATTTATGAAAGAGGATTATTCCGCGCAATGTGTTTGTTGCCCCCCAGGGCCGCACGCACTTACAGCGTTGAAGCATGTTGAAGCATTTTCCTGAAAGGGTCGATGCACATTATTCCTCTATATTCAAAGTGGTCATGCCAACGGAACTGTCACAAACTGTGTGTGTGTGTGCAAGTTTATGGGCATTTGCAATGTCAACACTGAACAAGCGCTTTGTTAGAATCATAAATGAGGTTGTTCGTATACGCGCCATCTAGAGGCCATATGAGGCCATTTGAAACGCGTTGAAACATGTTCCATGGCCGAATCCCTTGCAGCTGAGGCAGTTCCGAATGGCAAGCTGGTTTTCTTCCCGTCTCATGAGCAGCTGAACGATGCCGTTTCCCATTGGCGCATGACTGGCCTGCTGGAGCGAAAGGAATTCAACGGACTGGACACCTGGCTATTGTAGAAGGTGCTTGCCGCACTGGCGCCTTTGTTGCTGGTTGGTTGCTGTTGTCCAAGGCAGCTGTTGGGTGTAAAGTATTTACACAAAAATGTGCGTTTGATGGTTTGGCAATAGCATGAATGGTTCGCTTGGTGGATCTTGTTGGTTTGTTTGATTGATCCTTCTTCGTCAGTTGCTTGTTACAGCTATGAGCTGGTGGCGATGGGACCTCCATCAGCTCCAACGATGACAACAAACAACAACCACGACTACCAACAATTCCACATGAGTGCCATCGTTTGGTTGCTAGATGACCTCGTCAAAAGGTCATCTCAGAGTGCGTGCACATGCGGGCACCCTTGGAGATTGGGGGGACCTGTCCCCTGTTGATCGGCTCCAAGGATCGATTTCACGGCATCCCTGTCGCTCGGTGTTGCGTCGGGTGGCAAGTGCTGATGCTAGAGATGCGACTGAGACTGGGGAAGCAAAAGTCGCCAAGGCCAAGCCTGGAGAGCACCAGGGGTTACACCTGGAACCATGGATTGTTTGATGCCAAAGCGTCACTGACCATTTGGTAGATTAACCTGGCAATGCAACCCCCAAGGACCACTTTTAAAAGTTAGTTATGTTCAGATATTATGTTCAGATAGGTTTCCGGCCCGCCAGCGTGAACTATCAGAGGTCGGTGATCCCTCTAGCATCCTTTAGCGAGATTTTTTTCACACGTTGAACGTGTTTTCTCCTCGCCTGGACACATCAAATCAATGTTAAAGAGTTGTGAAAGCACTTGACTGCAGACTGACTTGCACCCTCTGGGTACCCTCTTTCTGGCTTCGAGCCCAGGGGCAGCAAAGAGAGATAGGAGTCGATCATACAAATTAGTCCACGGAGACGGAGACTGTCTTAAAGGCGAGAGGGGGAAAGAAAGCCCATGTACTTTGATGCATCCATCTATGCCAATTGTTTGGGAATTGCATGGCCTTTGATCATCGTAGTGTTTTTTTGTTTTTGTCTTCATGGTTGGGTGAAATTAAGACAACAGGTTCAGACGTTTGGCGCACCGCCTTGAATCAACAATTTTTGGCTGCACAGGAGCACGAAAATGAAACAAGCTGGGGGTGTTTCCATTGAACAGTGAGGTGTGTTCCCTTCAATGGGTGGTTTATCATTGCGCACCTGCAGCTGTGTCACATTGTTGTAGGTCCATGTGGTGCTGAATCGTGTTGCCATGTGGAACTGTGGAAGCCACAGCCATGTTCCTGCCACTATCCAGTGCAAAATGGCTTGAACCCGGTGAGGTCCCAGGTCGCTTCCTGTTCCACCAGCTGTCATGGCTCGCTTCCAAGGGATCTCCCAATTCCAAGGTCGTGGTGGAAAGCTCTGGATTGAGCAGTGCAGCTGCAGGCAGCCTGGTTTCGCAGTATCGCTCTCTGGCAACTTCCCAGGATGGGGCCATACTGCTTGCCGTGATGCGCGGCAGATGTGCTGAGGGCGCGGACTTCAAAGATGATGCAGCTAGAGCTGTGGTGGTGGTTGGGGTCCCTTTCCCAAGCATGGACACCGAAGTGACCCTTGGTGCTGATTCATTTGTCAGTGAAGTCCAGGCGTGAAATCAGCTGCGTCATGACCAACTATGCACTCTCCCAGCCCAAAGTTTCCCTGCTAGAAATGACAATTTCTGTATGGGAGGATGTCCCCAGTACAATTTTGAATGACTTTATCTAAAACGGTCATGTGTGAAATCGCATATTCATATTTGGCTGCAAGCATTTTTCAGCGTTTTTTTGTCCTCAGCCATGTTTCAGTCGATGATAAGTGATGATTCACAGATGGGGTCAAAGCAGCACACAGTGTTTTGGGGGGCAATCAGCTTGAGGTACCACATCTTGTAGCCATTCAACATTTTCAAGAGGTGTCATTTCTCAACTGCCAGTTTCATTTCCCCTCAAAAGGGTGTGTCTGAAGATGTGCTACCCCAAACGTTTTGGGCTGCACTTCTTATGGGCTCCGATGCAAGCTTCATTGCATTATATTTCAACATTCAACCGGATACAGTTTGAGTTTCAAGGCTTAGCCTTTTGGATGAAGAGCTGTTGCTTTCTGTTTTCACGGTGGCTCAGGAAGCTGAAAATGGATTACGAAGGCCGCAATGGTTCGGCCTGGTACGAGGCGGAGGCCTATCGTTCCGTCTCCCAGGCAGCAGGGCGACTGCTGAGGCACCAAGCTGACTATGGAGCTTTGCTGCTACTGGACGGTGCCTGGTCGCATGTTGGAAGGGTTTGATTGCCGTCCACAGGTGAAACCCAGCTAAGGAATGGCCGATCGATGTTGCTCTATGTTTACCTGTTTGTTTGTATATAGTTCAGTCAGCCCTGGTTAATCAATGATAGAAACATACAGAAACCCCAACATCGTGTTGTTGCGACTGGGAGTGGTTCTCCATCGTTTATTGCACCGGTTTTCCAGGGTTGGGGAAAAGGTGCTGTACATTATAGCCGGTTTGGTTGGTTGGGTAGTGCACCATCAAGATGAGACTTGCAAAGAAAGGAAGCGCCGTGAACTCTTCGCTTCGGATTTTCCAAATCAAAATCATTGACGTGGCAACTAAATATGTATTTTTTTCCCGCATGCTATGCCTTCGAGAAGCAACCTTGTAGGGACTTTGGGTGACAATCATTTGGCGGCGGAAAGAGTCCGACACAAAACGACACGAAACCACTTTCAAAGAACAGGGGGAATTGTATAACTGTCGTGATGCCGCATCAGCTTCCAAAGTTCAATTTATCGAATATCCAAATGTCATCACCCATGCATACCCCTGCTATAATCACTCTTGCTACAACTTACAATATGTAAGAAGCGAGCTTGGGGCGGGAAACCTGGCCACATGGTGATTCCCCAGCTGCAATAGCTTGCATGTAAATCTAATGCAAATCAACCATTTTTCTGCGTTTTGCATTGACATGTTCTAATGACGCATAGTGATACGTAGTGAGCATTCACATGTAGATCAGCTTACGCACCGTAGGTGCAGCACTGATTTGCTGGAAGAAATATCAGAGTGGGCGTTCCCGGCGTTCCCATGGCACCAGGTCGCTTTGCAGCAGTCCCCAGCCAGCTTTCTGGCTGGTTGCGGCATGAACTGCAACAACAGAGTCAACTCAGACCTGGCCGGTGCGGTGATTTCAAGACGCCGATGCTGGGAATCTGGGTGCTGTTTTAGTTTCACCAATTTGTGTGGCCTGTGCGTGTTATTATGGTGTGTTTTAACGGGTTGCCCAGCCATCACGGGCATAGTCCAAAGGTTGGCAGCGAGTTACATGGGGTAGTGTGGCTTGTTGGCTTGGGATAGGCCGTGCCCTGAAAGCAATCGAGGGATTGCACGTACGTTGCCAGCTGCTGGACCTTCACAGATCACCTGCTGAGGACCGTTGGCCGAAGAACTGACGCAGTTCTTTCTTCGAAACGAAGCCGCGGCAAAACCGAGAGCGACCGTGGGCTACCATGATCTGAATGATTTGTGGCCGGTTGCACCGAAGATTGGTAGTGGTGCCACCCAACCCCTTTACAGACGATTGATGTGTCATTTGTGGCATGCTAGTTTTTTCCCGAGAGCGTCTGCGAAGGGTTCTTCGTAAAAAATCAGCTGTATATCAACATCTGTACATCATCACATCAGCATCATCAACATCTGTACATCATCACATCAGCATCATCAACATCTGCAGATCTAGATCTTCACAACTCACATCTGCAGATCTAGATCTTCACAACTCACATCTGCAGATCTAGATCTTCACACCTTCACATCTGCAGATCTAGATCTTCGCAATTGACGTCTGCAGATCTAGATCTTCAAACGTTGACATCTGCAGATCTTTCTCTCTCTCGCTCTTCTTTCTTCTTCTCTCTAAGGCCGGGGCGGCGCCGCCGGACCGCCACGAAACGTGACATGTGCGCCGTTTCGTGCGTTTCGGACGTCCAAAACCTAAGTAAAATTGCAATTTTGACTTGTTGGCGGTGACTGTTTTGGCGTTTTGTCGACATCGAACGTCAAAAACTGAGGTAAAATTGCAATTTTGAAGCGTCACCGGTGACCGTTTCGCGTTTTGTGGACATTGAACGTCAAAAACTGAGGTATAATTGCCATTTTAGGTGTCCGCGGTGACCGTTTGGCGTTTTGTGGACATTGAACGTCAAAAACTGAGGTAAAATTGCGGTACGTTTTGCTGTGGTACGTTTTGCTGTGGTACGTTTTGCTCTGGTACGTTTTTGCGCTGGTACGTTTTGATTCGGTACGTTATGCGGTGCGGTACGTTTTGTCTTGGTACGTTTTGCTGTGTTTACGTTTTGATTTGGGACGTTGTGCTGTGGTAGGTTTGGCCTTGGTACGTTTTGTCTTGGTACGTTTTGCTGTCTGAGTCTTGGTACGTTTTGCGCTGGTACGTTTTGATTCGGTACGTTATGCGGTGCGGTACGTTTTGTCTTGGTACGTTTTGCTGTGTTTACGTTTTGATTTGGGACGTTGTGCTGTGGTAGGTTTGGCCTTGGTACGTTTTGTCTTGGTACGTTTTGCTGTCTGAGTCTTGGTACGTTTTGCGCTGGTACGTTTTGCGCTGGTACATTTTGGTTTGGTACGTTTCGATTTGGTACGTTTTGCGGTGTGGTACATTTTGTCTTGGTACGTTTTGCTGCGGTACGTTTTGATATGGTACGTTTTGCTGTGGTACGTTTTGATTTGGTACGTTTTGCGGTGTGGTACATTTTGTCTTGGTACGTTTTGCTGCGGTACGTTTTGCTTTGGTACGTTTTGATTTGGTACGTTTTGCGGTGTGGTACATTTTGTCTTGGTACGTTTTGCTGCGGTACGTTTTGATATGGTACGTTTTGCTGTGGTACGTTTGGTCTTGGTGCGTTTTGTCTTGGTACGTTTTGCTCTGGTACGTTTTGCTGTCTGGTACGTTTTGACTTGGTACGTTTTGCTGTGGTACGTTTGGTCTTGGTGCGTTTTGTCTTGGTACGTTTTGCTCTGGTACGTTTTGCGCTGGTACGTTTTGATTCGGTACGTTATGCGGTGCGGTACGTTTTGTCTTGGTACGTTTTGCTGTGGTACGTTTTGCTGTGGTACGTTTTGCTGTGGTACGTTTTGCTGTGGTACGTTTTGCTGTGGTACGTTTTGCTGTGGTACGTTTTGCTCTGGTACGTTTTGCGCTGGTACGTTTTGATTCGGTACGTTATGCGGTGCGGTACGTTTTGTCTTGGTACGTTTTGCTGTGTTTACGTTTTGATTTGGGACGTTGTGCTGTGGTAGGTTTGGCCTTGGTACGTTTTGTCTTGGTACGTTTTGCTGTCTGAGTCTTGGTACGTTTTGCGCTGGTACGTTTTGCGCTGGTACATTTTGGTTTGGTACGTTTCGATTTGGTACGTTTTGCGGCGTGGTAGGTTTTGTACGTGTTGCTGTGGTACGTTTCGATTTGGGACGTTTTGCTGCGGTACGTTTGGTCTTGGTACGTTTTGTCTTGGTACGTTTTGCGCTGGTACGTTTTGCGCTGGTGGGTTAAGTTGTGGTACTTTTCAATCTCTGGTAGGTTTTGCTGTGGTAGGTTTTGATTTGGTACGTTTTGCTATGGTGCGTTTGGTCTTGGTACGTTTTGTCTTGATACGTTTTGCTGTCTGGCGCGTTTTGCTGTGGTACGTTTTGCTCTGGTACGTTTTGCGCTGGTACGTTTTGATGTGGCGCTTTTTGTCTTGGACCTTAGGTTGTGGTGCGTTTTGCTCTGGTACGTTTTGCTGTCTGGTACGTTTTGACTTGGTACGTTTTGCTGTGGTACGTTTGGTCTTGGTACGTTTTGTCTTGGTAGGTTTTGCTCTGGTACTTTTTGCGCTGGTACGTTAAGTTGTGGTGCGTTTTGCGCCGGCACGCTTCATCATCGCAACCTTCCCATCATTTTCTCCTACTTCATTATCATCACCATCATCTTCACCATCATTTTCGCTGCATCTGTAAATCGATCCGTTATTATTTTTGCTTCGTATACTTGAGGCTGCTATAACATCGCTTTTTTCGCTCTCGGGCCAACCGTCGTCTAGTTTCATATAGCTGCGCAATTCTGAAGTTTAAGCTTTCAACCGTTTTGGTCAGATGCTTAGAACTTGGAACTGACCTCGCAGAGCGTGTGGGATGCCAGTTGGCATAGCAGGGCCAAGGATTACGGTACAAATGCACAGAGCCGTGGACTAGAGGCCGAGAATCAGTAAGACAATCATGAATCACATTCTCCCACAGACTGGATGGATCCTGCCCACAGAATCCCATAATTGAATATGACCGGCATGCGGAATCCCAGTGGGTATTGTTAGAGTCGGTCTTTCAGTTGGCAGCAAGTTGATTTCAAAAACAGCACATGGCAACACTCAGCCACTCAACTTCAGATATCCTGTGCAACATGTTCTCCCCAGCTGGGAAGCGTTGCGTGCTCATGGTGAAAGGCCTGATGGTCGGTCCACAAGATCTTTCAACTGATAGGTCGCGCAGCCCACATTTCGGCTTAGAGCCTGGAGATTCCCTGGAAAACCCTCCCATAGAGGATGCCTCCAATGGCTTTGCTGCAGCTTGCTGCGGCATTTCTTTTCATTTTTGCAGAGGCAAAGGCAGCCCGGCAGCAGTAGCACCCGGAACGCTGATGCGGGACTTGGTTGTGTAAGTCAAGATATTCAGCGGCTGCTACGGATTTGAAGATGTTTCAAGTCCAGAATATTTAAGGAAACTATGGGTATCAATATTTCTCGCCATTCTGACTGGTGACGCAAATCGGGTAAGATATGGTCATTGCAACCTTGATGTTCATAGAGGCCTTTGTCATACAGATATTGCCGGCCTGGTTGATTTTAGTTGTTTTTGCCCACTCGGTTCTGTACTTTTATGCAGGCCGGCATGGTTTGGTGGGGACGTGGTTTTGTCAGCGCATCGAGGATGCAAAACAATGCATGCAAAGGCAGTGTTAGGGATTATCTACTGTAATCATATATTCCCTGAGCTGCTACAGCAAGAACCTGAAGGTTTGGAGGAGGGACCATGAAAGTTGTGTTTCCTTTCAGCCATTTTCAGCAGTTTCACCGAAGTTCTTGATCCTAACTAAGATCAGCGATCTCCCATTGTAGATTCATTTCTACTATATCATGCATTGATGATGATAAATTATAAACCCCAGTCCAAACTGGCTGGTTTGCAGATAAAGCTGCTTGCCGGGGCAGGCTTAGCGGGCTCCCTTAAAGCTCAGCCGTTGAGGAGAAGCAGACCGATGCCTGCCAATCCGAAGCCTGTTTTGATGATGAAGTCGATAGCAAACAGATGAGAGACTTGGAGCGGAGCACAGCGGAGCACTCTTCACCGAGGCCTCGTTTGGGTTGACTTGTTGTAAGTATCAGGTCTGGGACAAAGCAACCTCCACAGTGAAGTATGAGGAACCCCATGCACCCTGCCGCAAGGCTGGCAATTCCATGTGTCGTATTCCTGGGAAATAAAGAACATGATGATGGTGGCAATCCTCAATCCGTATCAGTCAACTGCGCCATGCTTTCGATAAAGCTGGCTTCACCTGAACCTTTGAGGTTCATGGCTGATCACGAGATATCACGAGGCATTGTCCATGACTCTCTCAGCTCTACAGTCCCCATGGACCTCCATGGTTCCACATGGAATGGGGCTGCTTCAAGGGCTCGTTAGATTCTAACGTTGACCGGGCCCGATGGTGGCTTTGGAGTTGATTTCATGCTTGAACTATTGGAGATGCTCGGGAGCCTCATCATGGGCTGAGGATTAGAACTCCTTCAGCACAAGGTGGAGATGAGTCCGGATCTCAGCGGAGCTCCGTGTATCACCTGTTGCAGATGCTTTCAATGATTTGGTCACTTGTAAGCTGGGACATTTGGGAATCTTTTTTACACCTTATTGGTATCAGCATTTGGCGTTGGATGCATTTGGCGCCTTTGTTGCCGGTCCGCGATGGTTTATTCTACCTGGGAAGATTGATGCCTTTTTCCCCACCTGTCAGGTGAGGGTTGTTAGATTTTATCAGAGTTGACTTCTTCTCCTCCTCCTCCTCCTTCTCCTCCTCCTCCTTCTCCTTGTCTCGCCGGACCTCAACCACGACCAAGCGCGACTAGTGGTTGCTGCCGGACCTCAACCACGATCATGTATACCTGCTGGTGGCTGCCGGACCTCAACCGCGACCAAGCGCGACTAGTGGTGGCTGCCGGACCTCAACCGCGACCAAGCGCGACCAGTGGTGGCTGCCGGACCTCAACCGCGACCAAGCGCGACTGGTGGTGGCTGCCGGACCTCAACCGCGACCATCTGCGGCCAGTGGTGGCTGCCGGACCTCAAAGATGTGAGAAAAGATCACAGAAAGATTGTCAAAAGATATGTCAGAAAGA
>VSDK01015717.1:104751-121547 GCA_009767595.1 Symbiodinium kawagutii
AAGATATGTCAGAAGAGATGTCAGAAAGAATGTCAGAAGATATGTCAGAGAGAATGTCAGAAGATATGTCAGATGAGATGTCAGACAGAATGTCAGAAGATTTGTCAGAGAGAATGTCAGAGAGAATGTCAGAAGATATGCCAGAAAGAATGTCAGAAAGAATGTCAGAAGATATGTCAGAAAGAATGTCATAAGATATGTCAGAGAGAATGTCAAAAGATATGTCAGAAGAGATGTCAGAGAGAATGTCAAAAGATATGCCAGAAAGAATGTCAGAGAGAATGTCAGAGAGAATGTCAGAAGATATGTCAGAAAGAATGTCAGAAAGAATGTTGACATGACAGACTGGAGGGGTTTACGGTGGGGCTCTACAGAAAGGTCGGGGCCTTTTTTTGTTTTCTTTTCCATCTCAGGCGGACCGTGTCTGGGCAACATTGTTTTCCGCATGGCCGGGCAATCAGCCTGATTGAAGGGTCTTCACTGCAAGCACTGCACGTTTCTGCCGGCTGACATGTTGATATGCTGTTTGACAGACTGACATGCACAATGACCTGCCAGGTGAAGCAAATGCTTTGGCTCAGGTGGTTCACTGCCATGTTTGGGCATGTTTAAGCAAACCTAATGCTTTGGCTCAGGTGGTTCACTGCCATGTTTGGCAATGATTAAGCAAACGTGCTGAGAGCTCTGGAGCGTACTTCACACTGCCAACTGACATGTTGATATGCTGTTTGACAGACTGACATGCACGATGACCTGCCAGGTGAAGCAAATGCTTTGGCTCAGGTGGTTCACTGCCATGTTTGGGCATGTTTAAGCAAACGTGTTGAGAGCTCTGGAGCGTACTTCACACTGCCAACTGACATGTTGATATGCTGTGTGACAGACTGACATGCATAATGACGTGCCAGGTGAAACCAATGATCGGCACAGCTAGTTGCATGTCTGCCGACTGACATGTTGATATGCAGACAAAAGTGCAGTCAACAAGCTGATTTGAAATGTCATGGTGGGGATCACTCGAAGTAAAGTAATTTTGACAGGGCAACGTGGTGCTGAAGCTGCCAGGGTATTTCTTTGTGTGAGTACCATTGCACTTAAAGGAAAATCAGCTTGCATGTAGCGCAGTAGAAACCTCACTAAGAACCTTATTGCAAAGCACATCCTCATGGCGCTCCAAGTGGCAGCAACGTATATTGCTAGCTTGTTGTTTTCAAACTGATCATTTCCACCTGGGATGTTGGCGCCAATTGACCTCATATGTTTGGGTTGAAAGCGCCAACAAACAATGTTCACTTTGGCCTTAGATATCAATTCTATAGTTGTCATCTCCACCCAGTCCCACAGGTATGACCCACAGAGGAAACCATGCAACCAATGCAGGTCACCGGCGTGGCCGGGATGAAAAGGTTCCAGCGGTGATTTCAGTCCCTCGCCAGCGATGGCGAGCATTGGTGAAGGATGTGCAAGGTGGAAAAAAATTGGGCTCCCAAAGTCGATTGCTCCCAAAGTCGATTCAACGGATTCAACGAGGTGGAACCATATCATTGATGGATACTTGATTGTGTCATTTGGCAGGCATGGACATACCACATTCAATGGTGCACGCCCCATCCGAACACAGGATCGGACAAAAACTGATGATGATTTGTTGAAATGCACCATGCGTCGTTGTTGATGATGATGATGATGATGATGATGATCAATGATGATGATCAATGATGATGTTGTTGTTGTTGTTGTTGGTTCATTTGATTTCATTTGTCATTTGCACGTTGGCTGCCAGTTGCTACAGAGTTGTTTTGGGGTGCTGCTTCCCGCTTGTGCCATTTCATGATTGCATTGCAGGTCATATTTGTTGCGCGTTTGTTTGCTTACTGGTTAGAGAAGGTTTGGCGTCTATTTCAAAAAACACGACAGTTCGTTAGGCAATGTAATCTAAAGGGTACCTGCAGGGCAAATCTGAGTGAGGCCCTGGCAAAAAATATCAAAAAATGATATTTTCATACAAATACTTGTTTTGTCCTGGAGGGTTTCAAGTTTCATTCGGGATGTTGGGATAACTTTGAGGGGAAGAGTGTGCATATTCATTTGATACTAATGACCTCAAATACAGGAGAACTTCATCGCACTCTAAATTTGCAGTGGAAAGATGTACCATTTGACTTTGCTTGAGCAGGTCAGCACTGCATACTCCCTCCACAAAGCCCCTCAATTTTACACAATGATCTCACGATTGCCTGGATGATCATGTGGAAAATCCATGGTTGCCGCGAGACCTTCCCTATTTTGCTGCATGGAGTATTGCAGAGATTTGCAAACCAAGAAAGAAATCCGGATGCTTGATGGTCAGCATTCAAGCAGGTAGAATCTCATGGTGATATTGGCTTAGCATGGGCTACCATTGATGATGCACTCCGTTGACCTAGCATGGCAGTTGAAAGTCAACATCTTTCAAATATAGAGAAACCCTGAGAAAGCACTAATCATTAGTGGGCATTCCAGCCATCAATGTGAGATTACCAGAGGGTGAACATAGGTGAATCATTGTTGGTGATTTTTCCTCCATTTGCCATCAATGACATCCATCATTAACAATTTACTAGCAACTTTTCTTCTTTGGAAATGATAACACGGTGGTGTCTTGAAATGGCGCTACCTCCAAATCATCTCATCTATATATATGAATCATCCACAGTAATAAACCAACCGTGTTAAAGGGTTTTCTTATTTCGAGAATCCATCACATCCCATTGAGGGATCTTAATCCATCATTAATGTTGGATTCTGATTAGTGTAACCCCCCCAACCAAATAATGAAAATAGGCATGAAACCAACAGGTAGATACTAATCAGAAACCATCATTATCCAGTCATCCTCATGGGATTATCCATCATTTTAGGGTTATCAAGATGGAAAGATGGAAGGATTATCCATCATTACCCAACCATCCTTCCATTTTTCTTATCTCTTCCAAGCATCTCACCTCAAGCTGATCCAGGCGATGTACACTTTCGGTGCCCCTGCAGTGTCTCGCCCCCCAATGCCGGATCTCAACCAAGCGGACCATTGCTTCCGGGGTTTGCGCACCTACACCGTTGCTTGGTTGCACAGATCATTTTCAGTCTTTGTTTATACCATCAAAAGCAACCAGCAGTGCGTCATGAAGGTCCCTCGATTTGATGCAGCAACTCGTGGTGAAAATGCTCAGGAGAACAAGCTTCCAGGCGGAGGCCGGCAAGTGGATGCTGCATCCATGTTTGATGCCTATCCTCATCCCACCATCAGTGTGCTGGCGCTCGACTGGGGCCAGGACCGGTGGAACAGGCACGCCCTGTATAGCGTTTCCCTGCATGGCAATGGGGCCTTGTTGGTTGAAACTGGTTGAAAAAAGCCACTGCATTGTTTGAACATTGGTCGCAAGAATCACTCGTTGGGGAAGAAAAAATTGCCAGAGGCATTCAGAGGCTGATTTTCCGGCATGCTCCAGTTGCAGGTATGAGCCTTATTGAAGATAGCCAGACCATAGGGCACATATTTCGGGGGTGTTCTACGTACACAGGCAACTTGGGTGGGTATACCGACGGTATGCCAGCACGATCAGAGGGATTGGATAGAGACTTGGATTGACCAACTGATGTATCACAGTGGGTGGATGGACAGACAAGCAGGTTCTGGTGGCATAGGCAGATTTGGAGGCTGATGTGCTTTGGAGCTGATTAGTCGGTTGTGGCAATTTGGTTGGTGCTTACACAACACTAATATTGTTGGTTATCCCCCATGCTTAACCACTACTTTACCAATTATAGATAACCCTGCTATTGTTGTTATAAGGTTTAAGTCTACTATTGCATTACCAATGACAGTTAACCCTACTACGTTGGTTACAAGTTATAAGTCTACTATAAGAAACTACCATTGTAGTTAACCCTACTATTGTTGGTTATAAGTTAGAAGTCTACTAGTCCACTACGGTGAATCATGCTTAAGTCGCTACTAATCATAGTTAACCCTACTTTTGTTGGTTATAAGTTATAAGTCTACTACTGTATTACCATTGTAGTAACCCTACTATTGTTGCTTATGACTAAGTCTACTGATGAAGTCATTGACCAACCTTTCCCGTGATGCGAGGACTCCTTCTATCAGCCCTGCCCGGGTGATGCAGCCTGGCCAACAGGAGGAGCCGGGGATGGGTGCCGCACCCGATGGCTTGTTGAAATAGACGTCAGCAGGATGAAGCCATTCACCTACTGGTAATCGTCCAATTTGATATTCAACATTGACTTCAGGATGGCTATAGGCTTATTGAATCATTCAACCACTATTCATCACAAATGATTGATTAACCATTGCCAGTCAATGCAAGATGGTGTTTGGAGCGGAGTACACACCTGCTGGCTCTAGCCATTTGCAAAAGCAAAAGCAAAAACCATTGTGAGCCAATAGGTAAGCCATTTGATGTTGATAAACCCAAGTCAACAGTGGTGATTAATTTATTAATATACATTTAAGCCACATTTGAGCTACAATATGTGATTTTACTATGTGCAAAAACCCGAGGTTTGCCGTCGGAGAGTGGTACTTGGGGAGGCAGTCATAGCCAGGTGGCGCTGCAGACTGGGGATTGCACTCTGAGACGCACTACGCACCACGCTTGCAGGCGGACAGTCATTTGGGCCTCAAGCTTGGAAGACACTTAAAATCAATAAACATCACCCGTTGATCATCCCCTTCCAAGAAGGGTTTCCCTAGCACCAACGACCGTTGGGTGAATCACCGCTGTAATCCCTAGGGCTTACTTATGTCAGCTTAAGCAGACTATTTGGGGATGATTTGGGGGGCTCTGAGTCTGAAAGACACCCATATCAACAAATTCCGCTACCAATCCAAGCTGCTCGTTCGCTCTTGAAACCAGCGCGGGTGAACGTGCGTGATAGAATTTGTCGCAACAGCAGCCAAGACGATCAACCTGGCTATAGTGACGAGACTTGGTGAGTAGCTACAGCAACCAAGTTAACAGTAATTCATAAACTCATAATCATCCAAAGAAATCTGGATATGGCTGCCACTATAGTATGAAACTACAAGGGTACTTGAATAGTATTGACATGTATTGGCACACCGGGCAATATTATTGAATCAACTGATTTGTTTCATCACAACACGTGATTTTTCATTTGCTCGCTTGAGCAGACTGCAGGGTTCAGATGCTTTCCATGACTGGGCCGCGCCAAGATCAGCCTGAAGAATGCCAATAATAAGGGATGCCAAGGGTATAGTCTTGTTTGGTTGTCAAGGGGGCTGGTATGAATTCTATAATGCAGTGAATGTAAACTGTGCATGTTGAGTGTTAATTGATGTATCATGTTGCATCATTTCGGTTGGATTGATCAATCTACATATTTTGGGCTAAGAAGAACCCTTGCCCACCCCTCCAACTTCTTTCTCAGCTGTCAGCATACTGTATACACCCAGTTTGCTCACCTTGAGTTGAACTTGTTGAGCACAATTACAAGCGCATCCCCAGCAAAAGGGAGAATTGACGGCAAAACAAACTGCCACAGGGTAGCCTTAGCTTATGGTAGCTCCATGTGGCGCATGTCACGATGGATTCAAATTCTACATTGCCAATTGCCATATATTTACAGTGTCCACTACCGCAGTGACGATGTGTGATGATGATTCGGCCCCTATGGGAACCGCATCCAAGTTTGATGATTTGTATATCCACACCGTTCCAACTGTGGCAGGCTGTGACCATCGATGGCACCAAGATGGCCACGGAGGAACCCTTCAAGACCGCCAATGAGATGGTAGCTGAGCTGCAACACTTGAGGTCGCCAATGCTTATTGAGCTTACTACCTGACAGGCACGCACACAGACTAAGGCATATTAAGACTAAGACTATTTGTTGCGTGTGTGGTCAAATAGTTGGTCCAACAAGAATGGGTGTGTAACCATCAAATGTGTAGTTTTTGTTTCGTGCAATGTGCATTTGCAAACTTTGCGCATGCATTTGCATATGGGAGAATGTTGGAAAAGTGTCAATTCATGTTTTATCCTCATGTGTATTACAAAAAATATAGCTGCATAGACTTATCAGCCACCCACTCGTTGAAAAGAACAGTGACAAACAGAAAATTAGCTAGTGACTGGTGGCTGCTTCATTTTCCGCTTAAAGCAGTAGTTGGGCGGTTGCTGGGCATATGGCGAACCAATGTTGTAATAGAACGCTTGGTGGAACTTCAGCAAAAGTTGCAGAATCGTGAGTTGACATCACTTCTCCGGGCACGAGGTGACACTGGCATACAAGAGCTACGACTCAGTGCCCAACACCATCAAGGAGGGAATGCCGTACGAAACCGATCACTCCCTGATTTCTGTGTCGAATTAGAGAAGGTTTGATTGTTTCTTGGGTTCTCTCTTGGTTGGTACAGCTGCAGGTCACCCAGATTTGTGCGTGTGTGTGTGTGTGTGTGTGAGGTTGGTTCGAACCTGCGTATCTTTGAGAGAAGGATGTACATATGAAAATGATGCCGATCGTAATTAGGATGTTCCCTGAGATGGACGGGCCCAAATTTTGTTTTGTTTTTAATCTACTGAACAGCTACGTGAACAAATCCCTTTGTTGGCATACCCCGCACCCATCCCCAAAACTGGCCTGTCTAGTAAGAAAACGCGCAGTTTGATGATGTACCTGTACCTATTATCTCGCATGACTACGGTTCAGATTGGAGTGTCCAACTAATCGTTGATGGACAATATTGTGTATTGCCAGGGGTTGTTTTTTGAGTTCTTGTTGCTGATTCGGTCAACTAAGCAACGTGTATTTGCCGCCCGCCGGCCTCAAGCTGTGGGACATTTGGATATGCCATTGGCACACAGAAGAAAAGAACACGCAGAAAAGACACACTGATTGTGGGAAAGTCAAAGGTGAACCACCCAACTATAGTGTGTCAATCTATCAGTCGGCTCCCGTACTTTGAAAAGGAAAATCGCTACATACCCCACTGCAGAATTTTCAGCAAACGGGGGTGGCCCGGGTTGGCATCGAAAAGCAGGCAGTCAGTGCATGTCAGTGTTCCAGAACATTCAAAATAAGATGCCATGCTGATGCCTAGCCTTACGATGCCCCTGTTGCTGTTTGATCAACGCGTTGGTGCAACGAAGGGTGCCGCAGCTTGCTTGCTGTCGCTGTCGCCATGGGCAGCCGGCCATCAGTCGTGGTTAACCAGCTGTCATCAGATCAGGAAAGCGACTACGTGACCAAGGCGGCTCATTGTGGTGACGTCATGCACCGCCTTGGACCCTGTAGCATCAGTGGTTGATCGGAACTCCTGACTAAGATACACCTGACATCACCTGACTTCATGTTTTCCTTTTTCAACTTTCGAATCAGAGTCGCCTGGTCATGCCTGGTCATGCCTGGTCGAAGCTACACAGGATGTGATCAAGAAAAACACCATTGGCGAATTGACCAACAGTGGTGAACTGGTCTCATCATGCCTTATCCAATCTTATCCACATTTGATTGCCCCCATCCGAAAAGATATGAAATACATATTTAGTAAATCAATTAAAGATTGAATGAACTCATGATTCAAATTCAAATGATTGATTAATGATCAAACAAAATACTTAATAATTAATTGAACATTATAATTATAATACATAATAATGATCCAATCAACAAATGATCCCCAAACGTTCGGTGAATTTGATGAACGGCACAGCTGCAAAAATCTGGGGGCACGGCACGGCCAGGTCTATGCAGCTCTGAGGCAGGCAGATTGGCAACATCGACCTGATCCGCAACCGGCGCTGCTGTGCGACTGGGGGCTCTATGTGGGTGGTTTGAATGCGACCTGGCGACCGGTGGGACACTGAACGGGACCAAGTTGCGGTTGCCAGCTCACCAAAGTCATATAGCAAAAACGATGTATTTAAGTGGACGTTTCTTGGTTTGACTAACTGGTTGTTGAACTGAGAGTTTCTCTATATTACTGGTATAGTTTCTTAGTTTAACTATCAGTTGTGTCTTGACTTAGCTGGTAGCTAACCTAGTCATAAAGCAACTTGGCTAACAGGGGGGCTCCACCTTCTAGCAGATGCGCCAGATATTTTCGGGCCTTTGCCAGTTGGAACATCACCCAGTTCTTAGGATCAACCATTCAATCGGGACTGACCCAAGAGGTTGATTGAACATGAGGCGCCCTGCGTTCTGACACGCGCTGCAAACTCACCTTGAAACATTTGGATATGCACTGTCGTTGACTTTCCAGTGCCGGTCCAGCCAGGAAGCCTCCAACCCAAGCCTCATGCAGGACGGGAGGGAGCCGTCATTCGATGAGTCCAGAAACCATATTGGTTTGTCCATAGTCATTGTGTTACTTCATTACGCGCCATCTATTGATAAAGAGTATTGATTGGGAGACTATAGGGGTACACCATGCGTGGACAAGCTCATGAGATGCCGCAAAAATGCGAAATATCAGCATTTGAGTGGGGACACTGATGCACACACACCCAACGTCATTGTTTTCTATGGTGACTTCCACAAAGATCAGGTTGAAATAAAGAACAGCAAGCCAACCAACCAACGAATCATGCAACCAACCATCCACCCAACCAAGAGTTGGATTAACAAGTTAACCACAAACGCATTTGTTTGGTTTGCAGCCCATTGCCGCTGAAGCTGACTAAGCTCGGACTTAAGCAACAGCTTGCAGAAGCATCAGCCTGATCTTGTATGAATGCCCCCCTTTTAACATGCTATCGATATATTCACCCCGTTAGGGCCCACCTGGTTGAGTACAGAATCTGAATATTTCTTAGAGGCCTGAGCTGGCTAACATCGAGCAATCCGGCTGTGTATTATTAGTGATATTGCCGAGGACATGACCCACTAACCGTTGTTGTGTTTTTTGGCTTTGATCCAATGTGGCCAAAGCAGACCGTTACAGCTATATTTTGGACATTTTCAGCCGTGTGTCAGTGCCTGCGGGACATGACCTATTTATTGGCGCCCACATGCGTTTTTTTCCGCTGACTGAGAGGCAGAAAACTCATCGTAGTTTGACACCCTTTGTAAAATACTTCTTGTAGCGACTTCCTACCGTTTGGCTTTTCCTCACACGGCTGGCCAGGGTGCCTGTCGTTAAACGACTGCGGGTACCATCAGGGCAAATCCGAGTGAGGCCTTGGCCCCCCAAAATGCTAATGTTTTTGATTGTTGTTATCCTTAGCAGCAGTTTTCCGACCGACAAGAAGCACCGCTTTCATCCGCTTTCCACAATTTCAGAGAATAAATGCGTTTCACGTGTGTCATTACTTGTCCTCTTGTTGCTTTTTGATACGAGTTTTCATATACAGTACATTTGTAGATTCCCTGAGCACCAGCCAGCCCCGCAGGACCTTTCGATAGTTTTTTTCCCCAAGAGCCTGCGCTGATGCAGACTCATTTGGCAATCTGAGCCCTCATCAGGAGTTGGATATCAGAGCCATCGTCAACACAGCAAGTTCAATGTGTACCTGGATGACTATGGTAGTCATGCGCTGAGGGATGTGGTTTGTGCTACCTGGTGATCCCCTGGTTGAAAAGCAATGTCGTGGTTTGAATTGTCATTGGTTCTGTTTTGCTGTGGGTCGAAACCAAGTACTGTATACTTGTGGTCCAGTGGTGGTCATTTTGGCAATAAGCAGAATTGATGGGGTTTCACCAACTTCCCCATGCAAGTGTTCATGGCTCGTCATATCGCTGACAAAGACCAAATTACAATACTACCCGTGGGGCAGTCAGATGACTACCAATTCTGCGATCGACTTTGGGATTTGAACAGGCTGGGTACTTAACTTGGGTTTAACGGAGATATAGAACGTTTGGCATTGCGAAAGGGCCACATATAAAATTATGCTCATCAACGTATCATGTTTACATGTACGCTCTGTACACATACGCCTACAATGCAATATCCAATGCCTGTGTACCTGTTGTATACTTGTTACTCGGGTGGCTCTCCTACAGCTGTTATCCGCTCTTGCGACTACCCATGGCCCATTAACCATCATTAAGCAGCCCTGATGAACGTGTGGTTCCGCTGTTCCTGTTAATATTGCTATTTTGCCTGCTGGTATATATAGGCTACTTGTCATTGGTTAACTTTGGTTATACCAACTTTTTCTTTGGGACTATTGGTCAACAGCTTGTGAATCAGATTTATCATGTTTTGCTCATGCCGATCCGTCGTGCTGCAGGAATCGGATTGTGTGTTGTTTTCACGGGTAGCCGTAGCCAATGTAGTCAAGATGGTTTGACCGAAGTCTTGAGTACAAGCTGTACGTATGTTTTTAAGTACTTTTTTCTTATTTCACATTTGTATGATGCGTTGGTTGGTTTATAACGATTGTGCATATATGTTCGTATGTTCGCTTTCGGTCATTGCCTCGTTGCTCATAGCTATTGATGTGTTTTTTGGGCATGCATGCCAATGCATACGTACAAACATGGATGCATGCGCGCACGCAGAAGGTGTATACAATTATACAGATCATATCTCTCTCTAACTCTATTTACTTATACACCTACCTGTCTACCTATATATCTATTTTATCTATCCATCCATTGATCTATCTATCTAGCGTTCTTTCTATACATGCTTGTGTGCCCATTGGCTGCATGGCTATGTTTGACGACTCTGCCAACATCCAAGCAGACAGTCAGAAAAAATGCAAGTACGCATACTGCACCATAATATTCAGGATGTCTATCAGACCTTATCTCAGCGGTCAGATGTGCATGTGTTCTTTACTCAGGCATTTACACTCCGCGTGGTGCCGTGCCGCCTGCAGAGATGCATTTGCTGCGTATCGATGCAGACGACAGCGCCTTGGCCAATGATCACGGTTCCTGCTTGGCTGTTGTAATTGACATGGCTCAACCACGTGGTAACCATTATTGTACAATGCATCATTATTCATTTTTGTCGGATAAAGGCATGGTTTTGGATTTGGAGGAATTCCAATTTCAATCACATGGCCAGCTTTTGTCCCAGGTAAATTTATTGCGATACAAGCGAACATGTAACAGGTAGTTGGCGTGGGTCTCCAAAAACTGAAAAAACGGGTAGTGTACGTTAATGTTGGTTTGTGATTAGTGTAACCCCCCCTAAAGTAATGAAAATAGATGAAACCAACAGGTAGATACTAATCAGAAACCAACATTACCTAAGATTATAGTTTGAAAAGTAGTTCTACAACTCATTCTTGGCATACCCATCGGTGGTGCCTGGGACAGGCTTTCCAGTTGAACAGTTCCCAACGATGGGAAAACGTGAGGCATGATCATCTTGTATGATTCTGAATGGTTTGGTTTCCTTATTGTTGGGTTTATTGCATTCCGGCAACTTAACATGGCAATGAACAATCTTTTATAGAGAAACCCTGGTAAAATATCCATTCATGGTGCATTTTCTATCTATCTATCTATTTAAATATATATATATATATATATATATATATATTTACATATATATATATATATTGAATTACCAAAGAGCATGATTTGCAACATCATCGTCATCGTCACTATCATCATCATAAATTCTTGTCATCACTCCATGGCTGCCCACATAATCTTAAAAGCAGTAAACTCCGTCCCAAGCTCCCGTCCCAATCAGAGTGGGCTCATGTGGACTTGGAGGCCACAAGAACCGCGGCAGGGCTCATGGATTGGTTCCGTTTTGAGGCGACTACCCTCTGATCGAGAAACACTTTGAAGCTTTCGATCGCTTCGTGTCTGAAGCTAAGACCAAAGGCTGGAAGACTTTGGTACATTGCCAGGCAGGGGAGAACGTGAGCTGGGACTCATGAGATGGGGGCGAGGGCTGAACTGCGGCACGGTCAACCGCACAACCCCGACAGCAACACATGTGACCATTGGTTGCGAATAGTTGGTCTTTGGGGATATTTTGGGCTTACATGCCTGCTAGCTGTGATGAGGGACTGACCGTTGACAAACCAACTTGATCAAAATCAGCTGTGACGGTGAGTGGCTGAAACCAGTTGCTTTGGAACGTTTCTTCCACCGGGGATGACGAATCAAATTCTATAGCTGTCTTTGGGACAATTGGAAGCGGCAATTATTTTGCTCAATGTGTTGTAATTGCTTAATGCATATGTTTTTCGGGATAGGTTTGGGAACACAGATTCGTATAGAGAGTGCATATTTTATGGTTAACCAATTTGTCAATATCAATCTTTTGGGATGTTGCTTCCGCTCACAGATGCATTCGGATTTTCAGCCGCCAGGCAGGGATGAATCGAAGCACGGGCCTTTGTGTGGCAGCTTGGCACATTCACCGGCGGCTGCCTGGCAATGTATTCATATGGACTCCATGATGATGAAAAATCCGCCTAACCTGCAAGTATAGTATAGTAATAGGATGTAATAGGCATTGCTCACCCATCGGTGGTTGATGATGATAGTATAATGGCATACTATTTTACAGGTTGGCAGTCGGACTTTTGCGTGACGTGAAGCAAGTGCCCTTGCTTATCCACTGGTTGTTGATGGACGCTGAGGGTCAACGGGTTACCGATGGTGATTCATGCTGAATGAAGGGTTCCCGAAGAATTAAGTAAGGGGACAAGGTTGTAGCCCAGAGTTATAGCTAAGTTGGGGAACATGACCATCAAAACATATCAAACTTACTCAGGTAAATACGACTTCATTGATAATGGTTGCAGCACTTCATCCACTTGTAGCTGATGGGAACCACTCTGTGGAAGGTCGTTGAGGCCAATAGTAACCATCAAAAACACGACATGGCGCAGGATTGGCTGCAAAATCATAAGCCATTACATGGTATAGTGAGGATTGATCAACCTACCAAAATGTTTATGTTGTTAAAGACCATCTCTTTTCAGCAGCTGGTGCCCGGGAATCGCAGGGGCCGATTTCTTGTGAGTGAAAGAGCTGCCCCACCGACAACGCTGTGGTTGGCGCGTTTCCGATCGCGATCGTCCCAGTTTTGGGTCCCTTGGTCGCTTCTTGTTGGGCCCAGGCGTACTTGATCCATTCCGAGCGTTTGAACCTGATGGAGGCGATACGCCTGGTCGTAGAGACTTGGCGATGTGGCCTTTCGTGGCAGCGACTGAGGTCAGGTATGATAGGGCTGGTTGTTTGGTGGCTTGCTTGGTTGGTTGCTGGATTGGTTAGTATGCAGGCATATGGCATCTACACACATGAATCTGCATGTCTCAGAAAGTTGCAAGCATGCCGCACAAGAACCAACTCATGGCTGGCATCGACCATCCTCCATTTGTTTATGCCTTCATGAAGGCACACTCAACTGGCAACTGTGTAGTTTGGATGGCTCTCGCTTTTGACAACAGCTGTGGCTCGAACATGGGCAAGGGAGATGTATGGATGAGCAGCCGATCCCGCACCAGCATCAATACGTGGTGTACGGTATATCCCTTCTTATCCCTTCTTCATTTGGGTTCATCCATACCTGGCCGTTAGCTGGAATTCTTGCACTCAGGAACGACGTGGCCTTGTTTTGACCAATCCCAGCTTTGTAAAGCAGCTGGTGCGACTGGCATATCGAGAGAAGTTGCTGGAATGAACGTTGAACTATTTTGAACTGGTTGGTTGTACTCCCGATCCCTCTCTGAGACGATTTTCTTGAAACCATTGACCCAGTGACCAGATGTGATCAGTGACCCGGGAAACACCTTACAAATCGTCTTCAGTGGGATCAGGGAGACCAGCTGACTTCGGAAGCTCTTTGTTGAAACCGTGGGAAGAAACCACATGACCTAGCTATAGAATCAGACTTTGGTTGTTTCATGTTGTTCCCTCTTATTGAGGTCTTTTAGAAGAGCGGCAAGTCTGTAGTGCATGCATGCATGTATGCAACTGGACCGTATGGACTACACAAATGTGTGCCGAAATCGTTCCAGTCCTCGGGTCCAGCCTCTTGCAATCATCATTGGCAGTGGTGGTGCGCCGAGTCGACTGCAAATGCTGTTTTGAGAGCAGAAGACACAGTATACAGTTTTGTTTCAGAGAGTTCTGTTCATGTCCTTTTCAGTAAAGGTGGCAGCGGCGCTCTACTTACACGAGCCGGTGCCGCAGGGTAATATGATAAGACATGCTCAAACATTTGCATATCTTGTCCAGCATTTTGGTTTATCACAAGTTAC
This sequence comes from Symbiodinium kawagutii, assembly GCA_009767595.1. Taxonomy (NCBI): domain Eukaryota; class Dinophyceae; order Suessiales; family Symbiodiniaceae; genus Symbiodinium; species Symbiodinium kawagutii. Next base: position 118,959 of record VSDK01015717.1, read on the forward strand.
CCACAAAGAAGAGATTGCTGACATCAACAGCTCTCATTGCAGAAGATGGACCTTTGTGAAAAGGGGCTTTAACTCAACCATCTCCATTTAGTCCCACCCACTCTTTGATTTGAAGAATACCCAAGTTTTGTTTTGAAGACACCAAATGCTTTGAATACCCAATTGTGGTGTTGAACAAGTGGAGGCCCGGTGCACAACAGGGTTTCAAGGGAAGGCCTCAATTCATCGGTATGTAATGTAATTGAATGCATTGCCTCCAAGTGTCCGATGAGAAACTTGGTAAGTGCCATCCAGACTCATTGGGATTTTGTAGGATTGGCCGGCCTCATTTGCAGTGACTACATGTAACTACCATTTCTAGATAATTTCATTCCCAGAATTGGTTGATGGAATCCTTTGAAAGGGCAAGAGCGAAGGGCACTTGGGACCCGGGATTCTTTTTTATCAACCAATCCACTGACAGATGGAATGATGTTTAAATGCTCATGCGACATGTGTTGACCCGTATCCATTCAGAATCGCTAATAAGCCATAATAAGCCAACATCCCAATCTATAAATTTGGTAGATGATGATTTTCCAATGGGCTGGATGGTGGACATCTTCGCTGTCATCCAGAACGACCGAGTGCAACATCGAAATGACCAGATTTTGGTAGTCAGCATGAAGGAAACCAATTACTACTATCACCAAGAATCCATGAACTATCCTATCATTAATCTCACTAATCCATCACTAGCAGTGACCGGGGATGAAAATCAACTATTCCATGAACTATCACTAGATTCTAGATATCTCGTCCGGGCGGAGCACCTGCGCCTTGGCAAATTCGCGAGCTGTCTAGTGCTCGGTGGCTGCACGTGATCTGGTAGCGGAAGATCGCAGAACATGGGTCTGTTCCTAATACATGTTCTTTTTGAGCCATGATTAGTGGACGTCATTTTTGTCATACAGATTTGGCCATGTTTGACCGCTGTTCGAGTCAACCAACGAATCATTAGTGGTACTAAAGACTGAAGAACAAGGTTTAATCATACATGGTGGTGTTTACTAACCATCACTTGCTAATAAAGTCAGTTTGACCACCAGCTGGTTTAATCCACCACTAATATATGTTTGCTAATCCTTAGTTGGTCCTCATGGTCGGTTGGGTCCACCCAAGCTGGCGTGATCTCCCGCGTTTGGATCATGCGGGACCTGAGCTGGGAAAAAGATGGACAGGAGGCCGCCATCAAAAAGTTCTGCAGACCAGGAGACCACCATGCTTAACCATCTTCATCTATGTACTGGTACATATTTATATAAATATATTTTTAATTTCTTTTTTTACGTATACATAAATATATATATATATATATATATATATAGCTGGGTCTTATTGAGATGGTAGGTTGGTTGACTACTTGTTTTCATAGGGCTTGAAACCACCAACCAGTCATTGATGTTCTTGGGAATTCTGAAGCAAAATCGAATGACACCAGCAAACATCCGGTTGTTTGATGGGAAACAATGATTTTTAGAGGGGAAACCATGATCACACACATCAATATGATCCAACTCTGTGAATGGATGAAGTGCTTTTTTTTCGCTTGGAAACTCTCAACTTTTGGATCCATAATATTCCAAGCAACAGCGAGTTTCGAAGGGAGGTGAAATGACATATGCTTTGGACTCCCCAAATGCTGAGCGAATCTGAGACCGTACAGTTGTAGGAATGGACAGAACTCCCCCCAACCAGATCAGATTCGTTCAACCTGAGTCGGACGAGCAGGACGGCAGCTCCTCTCATGCTCATTATTTTATAACTTCAGTCCCAGGAGATGAAGGAAAAGCTGCCCAAGTGGAGACTCATTGCCCGCCATGTCTTCGAGCACCTCGGTGCGGTGTTGGTCCAGGATTCACCAGGTGACTGGCTGCGCCAATTGCTTAGTTAGCTGGTGTCGATGTGGTTGCTTGAGGTGGTTGATGTTTTTAAGTTAGTTAGTCAGTTCGTTGGTTTGTTACTGTGTTAGCTAGTTAGTTAGGCAGTTAGTTAGTTACTTAGTTTGCTTGTTTGTTAGCTTGCTTGTGTGTTAGCTTATTTGTTTGGCTTGTTTGTTAGTTAGTTTGGTAGCTTGTTAGCTTGTTTGTTTGTTAGCTTGTTTGCTTGTTTGCTTGTTTGCTTGTTTGCTTGTTTGCTTGTTTGCTTGTTTGCTTGTTTGCTTGTTTGCTTGTTTGCTTGTTTGCTGTTGTTGTTGTTGTTGTTGTTGTTGTTGTGGTTGTTGTGGTTGTTGTGGTTGTTGTGGTTGTTGTGGTTGTTGTGGTTGTTGTGGTTGTTGTTGTTGTTGTTGTTGTTGTTGTTGTTGTTGTTGTTGTTGTTGTTGTTGTTGTTGTTGTTCTTCTTGTTGTTGTTGTTCTTCTTGTTGCTGTTGTTGTTGTTGTTGTTGTTGTTGTTGTTGTTGTTGTTGTTGTTGTTGTTGTTGTTGTTGTTGTTGTTGTTGGTGGTGGTGGTGGTGGTGGTGGTGGTGGGGGTGACGGTGCTGTTGGTGCTGTTGGTGCTGTTGTTGTTGTTGTTGTTGTTGTTGTTGTTGTTGTTGTTGTTGTTGTTGTT
>VSDK01015717.1:123966-187403 GCA_009767595.1 Symbiodinium kawagutii
CGCGGGTGGAGCCAGGGATATCCGTTCTGGCGAACGGGGGAGCGAGGCCAGGAGCGGCCCCCAGGAGTGGCCTAACCAAACGGTAGTGCGATGAATGATGGTTCATGATGCCTTCAGTGGTAATCAATGATTGCGAAATGATGGTCAATGGTGAATGATACTTGGTGATAGTGAATGATGTCCGGTGAATAGATGATGGTGAATGATGACGCCTATAGCGTGATAGTGAATGATGCTTAGTTGGTCATGTTGAATGATGTCATATACGGTTAGCGGCGATTGATGATGATTGATGATATGTGGATCCCACATCAATCGCAGAACCGGCCTATCGGCAAAGGTCTAGCGGAGGCGCATGACTGACAGTAAAACAGACTTCCTGTCCATGGTCTCCATGAACCAGCCAATGTAAAGGGGGCTACAACCAGGAGATTGGCAACCACATGGCAGTCAGCAGGGGCACTCACCAGAAGCAAATCTGTGGCCTCTGCATTTGGGGCGTAAAAGAAGCACACACCTGCCGCGTTCCCAATCTCAGAACCAGAAAGAAGATTCAAGCAGTGCAGTTATGCGCAGCTTGCTCATAAGGGTTGCATTTGAAAGCATGACAGCAGGGTACGCAAAAACTTGGGTGTGTTCATAATTTGGAAAATCCTAAATTGATTGGCTTTCTGATCTTCCAGGAGGATTACGAATGATGGCAGTATATGATGGCAGCTCTCGGATGAGCCTCACCCCACTACGGAGATACCAGGGCACCTCCCAGGCGCCCTCAGCATAGCCAGGTCCATGCCGGTTATCGCGATGAAGTGTGGCAGCTCTCCGACCATGCGAAACTCGATGTGGAGCTGGGGAGCTGGGTCATCAGCCAACGGCCATGGGTTGATAACAAGGGTTTAGATTGACCAAGCTATTAGTGCTAGAAATTGCCAGGAGCTTGGCCAGCTAAGAATTGCCAGTAGCTTAAGGTATAGCTTGAGTAGCTATTGGTGTTAGTAACTGGCTGGCGGTTGAACCGTTAATGATGGTGAATAGTGGGTGATAATGAGCAACAATAGTGGTTAAACACCTACTGGCTGGTGGTTGGATTGACATTTTTTAATTTTTCCCTATATAGCAATGATTAACAAATGGTTGGTTGACTATTATTTTTCATAGGGGTGGTTCAACCAGCAACGAGGTAACCAGAGTATAGGAATTGCCAGTCAAGAACTGTCAGTAGTGATGAACTCGCTGGCTAATGATCAACAATAGAGGAACAAAAGACAATAGTTGGGGAATATATCTAGGGGATATACTATATCGGGATGGCGGGAGAGAGAGAGAGAGAGGGAGATATATTATACTAATGGCTAAACAAAAATTATTATGGGCTTTGGGTCAATATTAGCCGACCAAAGGGTAGTAGCTCACATCCCAACAGCTATGGTATACTACTTTGGTTGTTTGTGGGATGTTGTACCAGGGCAGCAGGGTTTTGACCCACAGCTGGATTTGGGGAACAGAAAGGCTGGGTTTATTCTTCAAGGGATCTGTGAACTCTTGCGAGGTTCTACAAGGGAAACATGCCTTTTTTGTCCTGCATCAGATCCCTGGAAAGTCTGGTGCTGGAGGCCTTTGAGGTAACAACTGGTTCCCTCGAAGAGGTCGAAACACACTCCATATGCAGATTCAGTTGCTACGCCATTGAAGGTTTAAAGGGGAGTGGCACCTAGCACAGGACTGCATTGTATGATCTGAAGAGGGTCGCAACATGCTTGTTAGCTGAATGGCATGGCTTGGGATTTATCAATCCGCAACCGAACAGACTCCGAGATTTGAACAAAGAGCCGCTTGCTGTGTTGTTTGCTGTTTCTTTTGGCGTTCTTGCTATTGCTTTGGTGTTGTTGGTCTTTTGTTGTATTCGACCTTGTTCTTTGTGTGCTTTGCCTGCTTTAAGACGAAAGCAACTGTGAAATTGGGACTGAATGCCAGGGATCAGCGTGGCTTAGCTCAGAATTTGGAACCATTCTCATTCAGCGATAGCGGCAGAAATAGCCAGTATCAGTCCATTGCCGGTTGTTAACCCATGGGGCTATTGTTAGCCCATAGGGCAGTTGGCAGTGGGCGTTAGTGGTCGGCATTAGATGGCATTGGGCATGAGGTGGTGGAGCTTGTACAAAGCATGTACCAACGCTCTCTCTATATCTATATCTATATCTTTTTATTTATATATTTATGTATTTAGATATATAAATAGTTGGTACATGCATGTATCTATGCGGGCATGTCATCATGTTAAGGGCAAAAGCCCTGGACACCCCGGCAAAATATGTTTGTCAAACATCCTGACTTACTGGTAAGGTACTTGTCGGGATCAGTGTCCGCTGTAGTTGTCGGACTGGGCCTTCATCATGGCAATGACCTTCAGCTCAGGATTTGGCCGATGATCACTAAAAAGCTGGCAAAGTGCAGTAGCAGCTTGGCAGCCGTCGACGGTGGTGCTTTGTAACGGTTCGATCCAGCTATGTAAGTGCTGTGTTTGGCTGTCCCTGTGCTTCCAGTTACCAGTATATAGTAGGTAACCAACCCTAAACAACAATGGTAGAAACCAGTTGGTTACCTACTATAGTGGTAACTGGAAGCATAGGGTGTGTTTCGCTCCAGTTGGCGGTTTACTGTTTTGATGATTTCGATGCCCCAGGGTTGCTCCGCAAATTTGGGGAAAGCCGAGTGCATTCCGAGATGCAAAGTCAGGCATTTGAGTGTTTCCGAACAGATGCAGTTGCCCACAAATGCTTGACTTGGCTGTTGCACATCATGATGTTTGGGGGATGGCTCGGGGAACCCCGGACAGAGCACCGCGCACGTAGAGAGGCTAATTTGTGGAGTCAGAAATGGCCCAGAGAGAAAAAAGAGAGATATTTCAGGCCGGAACTGGTTGGACACCCCTGTGATGTCATGGATTCAAACACATTCAAACCATCGTTCAAATATGTTCAAATTTGATTTGAAGTCATTTGATGCTGGACTTGAAATATTTTGAAATCACTGAATATTTGACATTTCCATCCATGTTCCATGCATTTCCAGAAGCTGAGCCAGCCAAGAGAAATCCAAGTGGCACCGCCCCAGGTGTGCGCTGCGTCGGGCACTCCTTGGGTGGAGCCATGTGCGACGTTTTCTCCGGCTGCATCAACAGTGGCCGCCGTGACGATCCAGCGACTTGGGTTCCGATCCATATTGGTGGGAAAGCTCTTGGCTCAACTGAGGTTTAGTTCGCTGGGGTTGACGGTAGCAACCTATGATCATCATAGGGGGTAACTGTAGGGGGGTTAGTGGTGTGCTGATCATCATCCTTTTGGGGTTTTGCTCCATACGGGCTTGACGTTAGCAACCGGGGTGGGGCTGGGTTGGGTTGGGATGGTAGTTGCAAGCGGATGGAATTTCCAGAGAGAAAACCCTGGATGTGTTTCCAACGTGTTCAGCACAAGGACTACCAGAAACTGATGTGGTATCAGGGAAGCTTGGCAGCAGCTGCAAATCATGTGCTGCGAGTGGTGGTGCCACAAAGTTCGAGTCATTGAAGTGGGATTGGTGGGATGCCAAAGCTGCAGATTTCAAGGGTCGCGCTGGAATATGGGTACCAAAATCTTCAACATGTATCATTTCATCAAGAGCCCACTTGAGAGTTGTTTGTGCATTCATTTTCCCCCAGCTGTGGTCATGTGATGTCATGTCATGTGATGTGACATTGACTTTCGAAACCTGCTAGTGGTCGGCTTTCTTCGGACAACCAAATTAAGCCATGTTCTTGCAGCCTTGTGGCACCGGGGTGACCTTGGGACTCCCTCGGGACTCCATGGTACTTCTCTGAGACACCCCTGAGCTGATGCCCGAGATCGGCTCCGAAGAGGAGCTGAAGGATGGCTGGGAATGTGGATCATGTACGGTCAAAGAGTTGGAAAGAAGATGTTGAAATCTGACCTTGGTGGAGGGGGTTCATTATTGGTTTCAATACATTTTGCCGCATTTTGATGCATTTTGCTTATTATATTGTGGCCGAAACATGTGCACGCTGGCATGCTGTCGATGGCTGGGCTGAGGCTGAACCACCTGTTGTTTCCAAACCAACCTGAATGGAAGGCATAATGATGGGAGGTCCATGCCAACAATCCGCCATGGTTTCACCAGCTGTTCACGGGAATTTGAGACAAGGAAGGGCTGTTCGCCTATACTTGACCCTCAATTACCCTACAATGTGGGCCCCCAGTAGTTATAAGTTGAGCTAGAACCCCTATAACTGGTAGAAATCACCCTAGTTAAGTGAGTTATAAACCAACTAAGCTAAGTGGTTGGGGGCCCACCTTATAGAAATGGTGGTTTCTCAAAATAGGGGTACCCCAAAATCATCCACTGGTAGTCATTTATAGCACTAAACCAACTATTTTTAGGGTCCCCTATGGCTTGAGAAACCTCCAAATGGATGAAAGTCCTAAACTGATTGACCAAGTTCCTCGGTTCAGGCGCTGGGTGCTGGTCCCTCGATGGAATCGGTGGGATACGTCGACTCCTTGTGCCCCCGGTCGGATCGAGTTGAAACATGGGAATGCCACGACATGCCCTAGGCTTCCAGTTACCATTATAGTAGGTAACCAGCTGGTTAACCATTATAGTAGGTAACCAATCCCAAGACTCGGGCCGATTTTAACATCATGGATATATCCATTATAGCAGGTAACCAATCCCAAACAATGGTGGAAGCCAGCTGGTTACCTACTCGCAACTGGAAGCATAGGGCCACGTCATGAGCAGATGAATGGTCGATGATGGTCAATTCGTTTCGGATCTTCACAAAGTCATGCTTTGGTGATAGGAGATTGGCCCTACCCCGAATTTAAGCACATATACTGTAGCTGTGATCTACCATCAAGAATGGCTTATTGTATGAACATCCAAGCTTTTAGGGTATTCGCCAATTCCTATCCGTATCATGGTGGAAACGCAATGTATCCTTTTTGGTACAAGCATGCCAAAATATGCTTGCGGAATGGATTCTAGCCTTCAGGTTTCAGCAAAGGGGGCATCACCACGCACCATATTGTTTGTTTTTCAGCGAGTTCTCCTGACATACATTTTTGGATGGGATTGTGTTGATTGGTGCCTTTGTTAACATCCTTTGTAACAATTTTATTGATTGGCTTCAGTTTCAATATGTGCAATGAGCCATGGTGGCAATGGTGGGCTGGTGATCCGTGAATTTGGATGGCAGAACTTTGGGACATCGGGCTGCAAACAAGTGTGGATAATTCACTGCAACCCAGATTCAAATTATCCCAGCATAGCTCCTGAAGAGTGATTTTGTAAATTCATGATCATATAGCATTGAGTAGTACGCATCCAAAACGGCAGTTTCCGACACGACGTGGCAATTCCTCGCGTTTTCCCTGCATGGTTTCCACCTTCCCTTGAACACAGCAGCTCCTTCGTTCGAAGGTACACTTACGGATCCCCAGCAGTCGCAGATCCACCCCTGCAGGACCGGCATCAGTGTACAACCGATCCATGAAACCATATGAAACCCATGGCACCTGGAAGCAATCCAGCGATTTTGCTGTCCTTCCAACGTGGGATTGGGGGTGACTTGGAACTGCTGGTTGTGAATCGGACCTTCACTGCGGCATGTTGTTGATGCACTTCTGATCTCGCAGCTTCTTTGATCAAAGTTGTTGACTAGCTGGGTCGCCCCGGACAGTTTGAGACCCTCTCATTCCTTGCGCGGAGCGTCATGGGGTTGTCAGGTTCCCACCTCCATTATGAGAACGTGAGAGATGTGAGCCCCTTCCAGACGGAGATCATCGTGATCAATAACATGCAGACTCCCGTGATGATCATTGAAGCCAAACAGCATGGGAATGCCTCTCCGATTGGTGGAATTCCACACTCAGTTCCTCCAGGGGAGCATGCCATCATGTCAGGCTATTTGAAAGAACCTCGTGCCACGCTCTTCATCCGCACCGGCTTGCATGAAGCCAAGACAATCATGGTGCCCAACCTTGGTCGCATCACCATCCGCGCGGCCCCACATGGCCTCATCGTCGAAACAACCGATGACAACATTTCCATCGAAGACTATGACGGCGATGCAGCGGTCATCAAGGGCAATGACACAGTCCCCATGCTGTTGCACAATGAGCACTTCAAGGATGTCTCGCCCACCAAGGTCAAGGCGTGAGAGGCATGAGAGTGCGGGCCGTAGAATATCAATGAGCTAAGATCTCTTGATGCGAAGCTCAAGCAAAGAAAACATGAAACAGCAAAGTAGTTGCCACACACATGACATCGTTCTGTTTTATTAGGTGTCATTGCTTCATATGTGAAACCTTGTGCTTTCAATTCGACGGTATTTTTCAAGGTGAAACGTATGAGATGTGAAGCGGGGCCCTGCACAGCGCATGGCTGAGCAAGATCTTCCTTTTGCCATGTGGTTGGTGCATTTCATTTGACAATCATCAGATCCATGCGGTTCCTACCAATGGCCCTCCATATCAATTCTACACAGCAAAAACAGGGGGCGCAAAGATCCTGAAAGATCAACATTTGAAGATCAGCACCAACAGCCAGATAGCTAAATTCAAGGCCGGCGTATTTTTAGTGCGTGGGCCTGCAGGGTATTTCCAAACTCACGATGTCGTGGGCACTAGGAGGTGGTTTTAGCCGCTGTCCTCTTAAGAAAGTCTTTCAGTACCACATGTCTATGTTGTTCCGTGCTGGGATGTGTATTGAAACCTTCGCTGCATTGCACATGCAGCATCATACACCGTATTCAACATGGGGCAGGTAGTTGACACAATTCACTTCATGTAAAGATCCTCCTCGAATTTGTAGAGAGAGGGGGGTGCCATCCATGTTTTCGGTCGCATCATTAAGTGTGGTGGAACTCCCAGTTTTTTGCCATCATCATCCATGGGATCCCCCTGGAGCAGCTAGGAGTTGACACTGACCCTGGAAGGGCCTAGGATTGGAGAGAGGGAGTGATGGGAGTGAGAGGAAGCTGTCAGCGCGGAGTAGGTGATGTGCCAGTTCACATCTTGCCGCCCATGGCTTTTTTTGGGTTGATAATGTTTTTTTTCTCTACAGTTGTTTAAATGATTATTAACAACTGGTTGGTTGACTAATATTATTCATAGGGGTTGAATCCACAAACCAGTTTTGTATTGAATCTATACTTCTCACTTTTCGAAACTACTACCTCATTTTGGTCTGCAAATTCACCTGGATACCTTCTAACCATGAGGGACACCCAAATTCATACCCAAGTACACCATGTGTAGCATATTTGCAAATATTTACTGTGCTCATAAAATGGCCCAAATGTGGGGTACGTACATTCACATATATTTTGGAGTATCAGAGATCTACTCAGATCCATTTACAACATTTTACAACTACTCACTTTCTATTTGAAGATTTTTAAGACGTGAGTACCCTGCTGGTGTGTTAGCTGCCTTGCGCCCTTGCGCAGCTAAGAACTTGGACGGGTGCTTTCGCAGCTGACATGCCCCTTGTATTTGTGCATGTGCATGTGCCAGCCAGCGTATTTCACAGCTCCGCAGCTGATCTCGAGGCCCTGCAAAAAAAGGCACTATGTTAACATACATGGCATATGCATGCACAGCATGGTAGTTGGTTAAGTTGGTTATAGCAAATGCTGGTTACCGGTATATGTGACCAATCTATGGCATATGCAATTCTATGTATCCTTACTCAGAATTGATCCAAAGATGGTCATATGCCATTGACATACACCTTACCAGCCATTTTTGTCATATGCCATTTATTGATCCAAAGATTGTGAGATGTCAATCTATGGCATATGCAAATGTGCATCCTTACTTGTATCCAGCCCCCATCGAATTTGTCAATCTATATGAATTGATCCAAAGCTTGTCATATGCCATTGACATACACCTTACCATCCATTTTTGTCATATACCTTGGCATGTGCAAATGTGTATCCTTACCAGATTTAATGATCCAACCATAGAGTTTATCCAAAATTTATCCAACATGTAATGTAGTTGGTTTAATATAGCAAATGCTTACCCAGGTCTCGTTAGCGCTGGTGAGGTGCTGCGTTGCGGCTCCCTTGCGAAGACAGGCATGGACGCTGGACGTCAGCGACCCCACGTCAGTGGCCACCGTGTCGGAGACCAGCAAAAGCGCGGCTCAGGGGCTTGGGTGCTGGGAAGATTTGCCAAGATCAACAGGATAAATGGCTATGGGTCAATATTAACCAACCAACCAATGGTTAATGGTTAAGAATAGGGGATAACAACTAGCAACTATAGGGGATATAATGGGATATACCAGCTATATATGGCTATGGGTCAAGCAGTTAACCAACCAACTAATTGGGGATAATAACCAACAATAAGAAGGAAAACAATGGTTAATCATGGGGGAACTACGGGTACGGGGTTTGGACCCACAGCCAAATAAACCCTAGGTTGATGAATTGGGGGGTTTCCATTTTAACGGGAAACCAAGGTTTTTAGGGGATACCCCTCATTTTAATCCACCAGGGGTTTATTATTCCGGGGTTAACAATAGCCAGGAATTACTTGGAACTATGGTATAAGTCCGCCAGAAGATGCGAGAAAACATCCGAGCAAATAGACCTACAGTACATGATTTGAACTGAAACAATTCTTGTGGCTCCACAGGAGGACTTGCCGTCCTGTCGCTATGCCCCTCAATCTCCACCCATGATTTTGCACCCGGAAGGGACACCTGCCGCCTAACGCCCGACATGGGGCAGAGACTCCTAACTCTATACCATCTATACCGGATCTCAATGGATGTCATTGAGTGGCACACAACAAGACACAATTCAATGACAAAATCATGCAACAACATCGGTTCCATTTTTTATGTGAAATTCTTCGTGGAACAGCGCATTGAGTTGATGCGTTGGCCACATTTATCCACCATAGCTTTTTGGATATCTTTGGATAACAGATTATACTGAATACCTTCGGATATTCTTGGATAATCAATTTGCAAACCAATGGGTGGTTCTCAAAAAAGAGGCACCCCCAAATCATCCACTTATGCACCATTTTGAGTAATCGATAAACCAACCATTTGGGGGTACCCGGTTTTAAGAAAGATCGGACCATGTCAACTTGCTTTCTTGGGCAAAGACTTGTCCGTTGTGAGGACTCGAAATCGCCAGACGGCTGCTTCAAGGGCCTGCGGGCACAGTGGCAGCACTGATCGCAGTTGTCAAACCATGGGCTGACCGCAATGTCATTCCGGTAATCCCTACCCTTCCTGTTATGTTTATAGTAGGTAACCAACCCTAAAAAGCAATGGTAGAAACCAGCTGGTTACCTACTGTAGAGGTAACTGGAAGGGTAGGGAATGATTAATGATTAATCATGAACCGCTATGAAACCTTGGTTTCTAAGGTCGGGCACTGCCTCGGTCACAGGTGATCATCAGCATTTTGCCGTACTGGAAAAATGTTGTTGAACACCGCTCAGAAATGTATAAATAGTTTAGCCCATGACGAAGCTGAGAAAGGACGCACTAATTGTATGAGATTCCTGAAATTGAACTAGACTTTATATACCCTTAATCGTTGGCAAACACAAATGCTCATCATTTTGCATCACTGTTGCTGGCTGGTTGGTAGCATTAGCTCCACAATGAGAGTGACAAATTGTTAGGCTTTGCAATTGCAGAATTGGCGTGTTGCATGCGACCTCTGAATTGCACATGGTCAGTGAGTCAGCTTGCAGTATTTGGTTCCACTCGTTGGTGCCCCCGTATTTCTCCAAAAGAACAGATTGAGTGCCATCCAAGCTTGTTGCATGAGATGGGCCAATGTGCTCGAAATTTGTGCTTGACCACTAGCAAGGCCACAGGAAGGATAGTTTTGAGCAGTGCTGCCTGGCGCTTCCTTGCTTGTCCCCATGTTTCACGGGCTCATCAACCACCCGCAAGGCAGCCCTGGTGGTGACAAGTGCCTAATAGGAATGTCTTAGCTAAGTGAAATCCAACAATCAGCTAAAACATACTTGAAGCGTCAATGACAATTATGTAATGGGCAATAAGTTATAAGGGAAGTTTTCCCATGATTTCCTATGTCTGAGGCCTATTGTGAGAACGACTTGTCTGGTGGTGGAAAGCAAGCAGATGCGCGTGTGCTGAACCAGACCTCCAGCTGCATTATTTGGTGCAACAGTGGTTAAAGCCAGGTGTGATTTACCATCAAATTATGGGGGGGGGTTATTCCTCTGGATCCCCCATCAACTATGTTTAGGATTCTGATTCTTGGCGATGGTTGATCAAGTTCATTGATGGTGATGGTTGTCGACGTTTCTTGATTGTCATCATGGTGGTGGACGGGAAAGAACGATGGTTTGCTGGAGATAGTTATTGTTCATTTTTGTTCATGCTGCAATTGCTGGCCCTTTCTCGCTTACACGATGTACGAGCATCAAGAAGAGTAGCCCCAACCGTGGAAAAGAATGCATTTAATTGCGAAACCATCAATTGTGGGGAGGCAATCATTCCAGGAAATACCCATATACAAAACCTTGGCGATGCAGAGAGAAAGAAAGACACTTTCTTGTACTGGTCAATTGTTACGCAAAATCGTCAACAGCCGGAACAACCAACAAGGACACCAGCAACTCTGCCCATAAAGAGCAGGCCTGAAGCCTCGCTTTGGCGTTCCTTTTTTGATCCCTTTCAGGTGGTTTGGAGGGGGATTTCTGCTTTTGGAGAGCATTCAGACCCCAAACTCAAGCCAGTGAACAGCCAATTTGCGCGGGAACTACGCCCACAACATCCATACGTATGAGCAGCTGCTTATATTTATTTGGGCCTTTTGGCCACTTGCTGATGGCTTCAAGCATGGTGCCGTTTGAAGCCTCGGAACATCCCAAAAAGCGGTCCTGGGAAATGGGCTCGATCTCATTTGGGCATGTGCAGGCTACGAATGCACGTGAATGCCAATGTGTTTGTTTTTTCTCGATTGTTATCCTAGTAGACGGCAGGGGCATTGGATGGCATTGGTGACTCCCTTGCTTGATTACATGAGTATACATGAGTTAATAGGTATTGGGCCACATGAAATTGCAGCCATATGGTGTGTGCATGTACTGGTATATGCATGTACTGGCATGTGCAAAGAACCTGGGTGTGTGCGAGCACGGGTAAATACAAGATTTGCTGCTGCACTGATTTACTGGACTGAATGCTGTTGCCGGACATCCGGTCATGCAAGGCAATTACCTTCATTGCACATGGATATTTACTGTAGGCATTCACACGGTATTGACGCACAGAGCCATTGCTGTAATCGTTTTTCACTACGGACAGCCTCCGAAATTTATGCACTTATCAGTAGTAACCATCCATCCACTATCATTACCTGTTGTCAACCAGTACTGATCATGACCAGCCATCAATAACCACCACTACTGATCAATATCCACCATGAAGTGCCATTGACCATCAGTTTTCGATCGGTTTCCATTCATCCTTGTGGCCATCCCAAGCCCTTGCCGGGTGGACGGAGCCGCGGCAGTGGTGTTGTCCCAGGAACTACTTCCCGCATCCCAAGATGAACGTTTTGTCGGGCACTCATGTTTGGCATCAAAAACCTTCGGGGGAGCTACTTGAGAAACTTTCAATCAAAAGACATGTGGATGTGGAATGCTTGACTGCGATGTTTATTGGCATAGGGGTCGTTGTCAAAGTGATCAGGCTCATTGTCATTGCCACAATCACATGGATGTTCAGCATCATGCTGTAGTTATCAGTGTGATTGTCATCATCATCCGCTGCAGCACTCACCAGTCCATTTCCTAATAATATGATTATTGATCATGGCTGTTGGTCAGTATTCCTTATAGTGAACCCTCATCATCATCATCATCATCATCATCATCATCATCATCATCATCATCATCATCATCATCATCATCATCATCGTCATCGTCATCGTCATCGTCATTGTCATCGTCATTGTCATGGTCATTGTCATCACAATGATCATCATCATCATCATCATCATCATCATCATCATCATCACCATCCGTTGCTGATAGCAGTTGCACTTGGCCACGGTCATCCTCCCTGCTGATTGGCTGCAAATCTATTCAAGTCTATTGTATAGTTGAATATAGTTGATGTGTTGTTGGCTGGTCAATGTCCATGATCCTTGATCCATCATGCACCATCTATCATGCACCATCCATCATGCACCATCCATCGTGCACCGCCCACGTTGCATCATCCATCATTTCCTTCATTTTTTCTTGCAAGACACTCGATAAGGGAAGACGCACACACACACCCACCCCATTTGTTTGTTTTACCGCTGATTTGTTTTAAACCTGCAGTAGATTTTTTGGGGGTTTGGGGGGACCATCACCAGCCATAATATGTCCAAGCCTTAACTTTACTGTCATCTACGCCTGCAGTGGGCAGGCAGCCCATCTTGAGAACAGCATGGTTGTATAGCTCTTCTAGGCTACGACTGAATAGCACTGAGTAGACAACTGATTGGGACTTGAATACCATTACAAACCATTGATGTGTGTTGATTACATTTTTTTTCTAATTGATCAGTGTTGGCATCCTGGGGCAACAGTGCCCCTCACCAGGTCCTTGCAATGGGACAAAGAGTCTCACATCGGCAGATGCCAGGATGGGGATAGCAGCTAAGCTGCAGAATCGATCGTGGATGATGGCTTCTGAATGATGGGGACAGGGATGACTTTTGATGGTTGCGGTCAATGATGTTTCAACATGCTTGATGAACGCCGATGTTGGTTGGTAATGGTTGGCAACAAATGAAGGAGGCAATCTAGCATTTCACGTGCAGGATGTCCTTTGGGACAGTGTGAGCCTGATATTGTTTCGTCACATAGACGTGTTTCTCCAATCAATGCGCACCTTCAAGTGGTCAAATGATGTCAAATGGGCTGCACTTCTGATATGTTCTGATCTCTTGTTTTTTCGCTACTTGGAGCATTGAAAGGGATCCACTGGAGGTCACTGGTGGCCACATCACAACATCATGGTCTACGAGGATTGGTATTTGCACTCGGCTGCGTGGCTAAAGGAAGACACTGGAGACCCTTTGGGCATGAAGAGACGAGAAGGCAAAGTGGACAACACTAGGTACAGGTGGAGGGAAATTGACACCATGGGTTGCAAGGCAACTTGGGACATCTTGGGACCATGTTCGGGCTTAGCCCCTGATGGATTCTCCTTCGTGGAAAACTCATATTGATAGCTTCTTTGGCATCATTGATCAGTATCGTGCCAGTTAATTTTTAAATACTGATCTTCCCAGTATGATCACACCATTTAGGTGGCGGTATTAATCAGTATTTAACCAGTATGAAATTGGGTTTTAGTTTTACCCGTTTACAAAGATCTTCCTCACCGCCGGGGATGTGCCTTCATGCCAAGCGGCATACAGGCGGCCATTCCCTGGCTGGTTATCCTAGATCTGCAGCACGAGCAAATTCATGAGCTCTTTGCTGTATTGCCTAATTTTGCAACATGGATAGTAGCTCACGAATTACTCCATGTTGAACTAACTAACCCTTCCCCCCCATGAATTACTCCATGAATTTCAACGTGGGTCAATACTAACCCTCCCCGCCGCAAAAAACCTGGGTAGTAGCTCGCAGTCTAACAGATGGACCCGTTGGGATGCTTGATGGGAACTCTTGGGGCGACATAAGCGATCAATCAAACGCACTGTGTTGTGGTGGTTGTTCTTGTTGTTGTTGTTGTTGTTGTTGTTGTTGTTGTTGTTCTTGTTGTTGTTCTTCTTGTTCCTGTTGTTGTTGTTCTTGTTGTTGTTCTTCTTGTTGTTGTTGTTCTTCTTGTTGCTGTTGTTGTTGTTGTTGTTCTTGTTGTTGTTGTTGTTGTTGTTGTTGTTGTTCTTGTTGTTGTTCTTCTGTTCTTCTTGTTGTTGTTGTTCTTCTTGTTGTTGTTGTTGTTGTTGTTGTTGTTGTTGTTGTTGTTGTTGTTGTTGTTGTTGTTCTTGTTGTTGTTGTTGTTGTTGTTCTTCTTCTTGTTGCTGTTGTTGTTGTTGTTCTTGTTGTTGTTGTTGTTGTTCTTCGTGTTGTTCTTCTTGTTGCTGTCGTTGTTGTTGTTGTTGTTGTTGTTCTTCGTGTTGTTCTTCTTGTTGCTGTCGTTGTTGTTGTTGTTGTTGTTGTTCTTCGTGTTGTTCTTCTTGTTGCTGTCGTTGTTGTTGTTGTTGTTGTTGTTCTTCGTGTTGTTCTTCTTGTTGCTGTCGTTGTTGTTGTTGTTGTTGTTGTTCTTCGTGTTGTTCTTCTTGTTGCTGTCGTTGTTGTTGTTGTTGTTGTTGTTCTTCTTCTTGTTGCTGTTGTTGTTGTTGTTCTTGTTGTTGTTCTTCTTGTTCCTGTTGTTGTTGTTCTTGTTGTTGTTCTTCTTGTCGCTGTTGTTGTTGTTGTCGTTGTTGTTGTTTTCTTGTTGTTGTTCTTCTTGTTGCTGTTGTTGTTGGTGTTGTTCTTGTTGTTGGTCTTCTTGTTGCTGTTGTTGTTGTGGTGGTTGTTCTTGTTGTTGTTCTTCTTGTTGCTGTTGTTGTGGTGGTTGTTCTTGTTGTTGTTCTTCTTGTTGCTGTTGTTGTGGTGGTTGTTCTTGTTGTTGTTCTTCTTGTTGCTGTTGTTGTTGTTGTTGTTGTTGTTGTTCTTGTTCTTGTTGTTGTTTTATCACAGTTACATTGCTTTGTCATCCCCAACTTGGAGACATAAGGCCCAGAACTACGCCGATCGCTTGCATACTCTGAACAAGATTCTTGGTCATGTAAGGGGGGGTAGCGGATAGCTGGTCTTCAGCTCATAGTGTTGCAAGGATGGGGTCGCATCACACCCACGGTGGTCTACCATCATGTGTTTTTGGTTCTTGTTTTTTTCTTGACTACTTCGTGTCCTATGTAGTCTAATGGCGCTACGGTGCTACAGTGCTGAAAATCATCGTTGCTGCGGTGAACGAGCAGGATTGGACATACTGGTCAGACAATCCCGCGCAAATGCACGCAGTTATCGGGAGAGACCCACAAGAATCACAAGAACCCGGAACAATGTGGATGGATGTCACAAACTGGTGAAAAAGGCATGTGCACACGCAGGGACATGAACACGTACATGCGTGAAAATATCCCGACTCACACAAGTGCGTTCACAAATGTCCACATCATATATATTCATTTTCTGCAACATGAGGTCACACATTCATACACATCCGGTACCAAACCCGTCTCGATCGTAAGGGACAGAGAGAGAGAGAGAGATGAGAGAACGAGAGAGTAACCTTCAATTGATACATGAGGGTAGTGCATAATTAGATGGCTGGTCGGTGGTTTCAAAAAGTTTTCATTTCCCTAGTAATCATTAACAACTGGTTGGTTGACTAATATTTTTCATGGGGGTTAAAACCATCAACCAGATGGAATCGGAATGCCCCATGAGAAGCCCAGACGTTGTAACGTCTAACGTATCCTTGGGAGTTGAAGCTATTCGCCCAGAAGTGTGGTGTTCCAGGATTGGTTGCCATTGACAGTTTTAACATATGACGTTGTTGAGCAAACTCATGTCTATCTTGAGGATCATTTCAAGGAAAGAAACCGAAGCTTTGAACCAACATGTCCAGGCATGTCCAGGCCATATTTTCAGGGGGCCGGTTATGTTTTGGCCCATGGATCATCAGCACTGTCAATCTTAAGTTCTTATGAATAAGGGAATCGTGATTCCAGTTGTTATTTTGGT
Source organism: Symbiodinium kawagutii (assembly GCA_009767595.1). Taxonomy (NCBI): domain Eukaryota; class Dinophyceae; order Suessiales; family Symbiodiniaceae; genus Symbiodinium; species Symbiodinium kawagutii. The sequence goes on from VSDK01015717.1 coordinate 139,773, forward strand.
TTGCTTGTTCAAGTTTGTTGATCAGTGCTGGCCACTTGATCCCCCCAGGTTGAATGATTGTGAAGTTGTGCTTGGTCTTTGCCTATATTTCAATTTGCCGGTTCACAAATTCACAAAGAATGTTTGGTTGGTGGTTTCAAATTTCAAACATTTTTTATTTTCCCTAGTAATGATAGTAATGATTAACAAATAGTTGGTTGACCAACATTTTTCACAGGGGTTGCAACCATTAACCAGATGTTGAAATTTGTTTGAGTGCAATGATCTCCGAATCCTTCCGCGTGCGAGGCAGAACCCCGGCAGTGAGATCTACGAGGAAGCTACGCTCTTCGTTGACTTGGCCTTCGCAGCAGAGAAGACTCAGAAGGAGGTCATCAACATGATGAAGCCCCTTGGCCAGCCATCCTCGGCCAGCCATGGCCGTTGAAGCCAGATGGTGGTTAGAGTCTAACCGTTAGACTATCCTGGGAGGTCAGGTCATCGCAAAGTAATGAATCAATTAACCTCCAACCTTCAGAATGATTAGGGCACAAAATTGAGGACCCTGCAGTGCCTACTGTGGTTTGGTCTCTGAACATGTTCTATAAACCAACGCGTATATTCAAGTTTTGTCAAAGGCTTACCAGAATCAATTCTGGCAAGGACATCCCTCATTATTGTCAAGACGTCTCATTCAATGGAGGCCCCATCTCTCAATTGTGACATCCCTGCCAATTTGATTGATATCAGTTATTGTTTTAAACACATACATCCACCTACAGCTGCTGTATCCCACTTTTTTTGGGTTGCTCCGCTGGGTTACGGGTAAATTACAGCCAAATTAAGGGTATAAAGATGGAAAACCCGGTTGTTCGAAGAATACCGGTTTTTTTCTCCTCGAACCACCACAAAACCAGGCTCTTGGATTTGAACCCAAAACAGTGGGCTAAGGACGCCCAGGCATGCTTAAAAATAAATGATATTGTAAGCATATATACATGTTTGAACCAATTGCACTCCAACTGCTTGGGCTCATCCAACGATCGTTGCCGGCCTTCCAGGTCCAAGATGCCTCACTGGAAACTGGTGGAACGAGCGGCGCTGATGGATGAGGATGAGCCGGTGCTCTTGGCCCAGGACACCACCAGAGCCTCCCCCAGTCGAGGAGGCGATGAGCCGACCTGGTGATCACTAACACCGAGCTATAAACCCGAACCATTCTCAACCATCACTCATTCTCAAGCACGACCAGCCATTACCCATGACTTAGAATTGGTTAAGCCCCGGATAGCCCTTGCTCTGCAGAGGACCAGGTGTCCTTCGATTGCGTCATGGTGCTGCCCGGCAATAAGGCAAGATGATATTCCCAACGGCGCGGGTGAGACCCCATGAGGCCCCATGACCAATAAGTCCCTCAAAATGAATTCGAAAGGAACGGAGCATCCCCAAGAACTATTTATATAACGATAAAGCAGTTAGGCCATGTATGGCCATGTAAAGCCAAATTGATACCGGTGCCTCTTTTATCCTCTTTTCTCACGTGCGTCTCACTGTTGCATATTTCTGCCCAAATCCGTTTCGCTCAACCCAGTGTATATAGAACCTGCCGTCCGGCCGGGTAAGAAGTCTTTAATGAAGCTTACTCAACGGCTATGTGCCTCTGCCCCGTCATTATTCACTTTCCCATCAATTACTGGTTTCTTGATATGTATGACACACCCTTGCATATTCCAAAATGTACTGTTCCGCTTCCCTCAAGACACAAGTGCCTTTTTCTTTGGGGATTCCCATTGGAAATGTTTGTTCATAACTTATGGTACCTACAATCACCATCAAAGCTGTTTCCATCCAAGTTCGGAAAACCACAATGGCTTAAGGGAACAAGAAAGAAATGGACCAACCCAAATGTTGACCTCATAGAAATCCTTGCGCGCGTCAAGGCCAAACGCAGTCAGCACTATGGAACAGCCTTTTGTGGTCCGGATCCCCAGCAAAGGACAGCAGAAAGTCACATAGACTGGCTTTGACCGTTGCATAGATTTTCTGCATGTGCACAAAGAACGTCATGTGCCTCATATAATTGTTTATTTTCCCTGGTAATTATGGTTGGCTGACGCCCTTGCAAAACAAAAAAAACATAGGGGTTTTCAGAACCTTTTGGATGGCGATGGAGGGAGAGAGGGGTGAAAACCACCAACCAGATCACCATGATCTGATTATGATTATGATCATCGTATTTTTTTTAAAGATGATGATGATGATGATTGTGCTTCACTGATTTTTCATGGATGCTAGCTTGTAAGCCCGCTGGGCGCTTGAGATTTCGCCGGTCCATGATATGTTTGGCCAAGAGCCAAGTGCGGCTTGGAAACTGCTACAAAATGTTTGAACGATTTTGAACGCAAACATTGGCTCCAGCACTGTCAGCCTACCATGGCTCTTCAGATAGCCATAGCATTCAGCTGGACAGCACCATGATTTACCTGTCATTTCACAAAATTTCACACGCTATTTGTTCACCTTTTTTCAGTCATCCTTGGGTGTGTGCGTGTCGTAAATGTGCTTTGTCTCAGAGAACTTTGCGTGCGGCTTGCAGCTGAAGCAATACAGACTGTAGGATACTGTAGGCCCTTGATGCTGTGTTATTTTAGTTGGACTAGCTATTATCAGCCTTGAGGGAAGTAAGGGGCCAAGAAGGGGCTGAGAAATTTCTCGATGATGAACACACGCAGGGTATGGCAGCACATCGGGTACACAAATGACACCACCAAGACTGCCCAATGTTCCTTAAGAGGCATCCGAAGAAATGCGTACATTTCCCACTAGGCCATGGTGCTGAGGCATGGAGAATGTCCACTCTGGCTATCGTGACTACTTGGTGGCCGGCGTGCAGACCCAGAACTGGCAGAAGATAGCGAAGAAGTTGCCACAATGCAGGACCTGTCGGGGGTTGTTAGGGATGGATGAAGGTGCTGAATGCTGGGGGCTGAACTTGAGATTTGGTGGGTTCTCTTTGTAGAGAGCCCCCAAAACTGGTTTATTGCAGTAAATGGTTGATAATGGATGCCCCTACTATTTTGACAAACCACCAATCTGAGCACGTGAAATCAGAAAATTAATCGGTCGGTCTTTGATCTGGCCGGACAGAACAACTCCATGATGTGTTGGACCCGGTCCTGAGCCATTGTTTGAGGGACTAATCCCATGGATTAGTATACTAATGGAGTTATTAGATGTTATTATGAAACCTGATTATCATGGCTTAGTATACTACTGGAGTTGTTTCATTTTGTGAAACCATACTAATCTATGCCCCTGGGCCCAGGATACCAATCCTATTGCCAGGAGAGTGGTTTGCGCTGGTCACTCTCGGGGCGGTTCCAGCTGCGAATTGTTTGCTGCTTCTGCTGCTCGGAGACCGGTACAGCGGCGGAGTCCGGAGGGCACAGCACTTGGGTTGCTAGTAATCTAGTCAAAGTTTGTCCCGAGGTGGCATGAATCTCCTTGAATCTCCTTATTTCATGGTATATCATTTGCAGTTGCGAGCAAGGGTGTGTGGGAACTTTCCTTTGATTTATGACTGTTGTGATGCCATTGGGCTGTTTGTCCAATTGGGTTCATCCTCAGTAGTCGCACCTTCCCTGTAAGACTGGAGAGGTTTGAGGGCTCTCTCCGTTTGTGTTCTCAATTAATGCTGCAAAAATGCCGTTTGGATCTGAGGTAAACAATGGCAAGCAGATCGACCAAGATTTCCGACGTATGGCGTGGATTCAGGCGCAAGCCACAGGGAACTGAAACGACATTTGCGTGTGTGAAAAGAAGGATTCGTTGTGGATGATTCCAGGTGGAGAGGTCGGCGTATGATTCCAACAAACAGCTGGTAGGTGGTTTCAGACATGTTTATTTTCCCTAGTAATTATGAACAATTAGTTGGTTGACTCATATTTTTCATATGGGTTGAAAAACACCAACAAACAGGAAAGGAAAGGAACCAACCCCTGATGCTTGCCGGCGAAGTTGCATCTGAAGCGCCAACGAACCTGCACACCCGGCACAACGACACGGGTTTCCATGTTTTCTTCTTGCTTCCCTGTGCTAGATGACGGATGCGACTGACTGCCTGACTGGCTGACAGTTGCATCACAAGTTACAGTTTACCAGTGAAAATATGAAATTGAGCAAGGACGCCATTAAGAAGAACATGATTGTTGAGCTTCCTGTGTTCCCCCACCACCAGCCATTGTTGTCCATCACTATGTATTTGAATTAGAAATTAGCCATTGTTGGCCATGATTAACCACCAGAAACTATCAGCCCCTATCAGCCACCCCATCCAACCCTACCAACCCCATCCCACCCTACCCGCCCCATCCCACCTACCCACCCCACCCACCCCATGCCACCTGAAAGACACGCGTGCACTGGTGCCACGGTGCAGGGGGAGCCACGTGTTTTGCTGCCGCTGCCAGAGGCCTAGGACGCGCTGTCACCGCTGGGAGACGTGGGGGAGACGTGAGCCACCCAACAGCTGAGTGGTGGTGGTTCATAACCACCATGGGGCTCCCAAAACCATGAAACAGGCAGGTTTTGCCCCACTAAGATATGGGTTATAACCCATCAAACTGATGGTTTGGAAAGGGTTACGCAGCTGTAGTTCATGACCGGTTGGTGGTTTGAAGCATTTTCTACTTTACCCTAGAACCAACAAATTGTTGATTGGTTGACTAATAGGTTTCATAGGGGTTGAAACCAACAACCAGATGATGTTGATGGTTAATTGATAGTGAATGGGTGATAATGGTGATTCGTCAAAGGTTGCATAATACTGATTAGCTGAGTTGATGGTAAATGCTTGGTGATGAGCTGGCCAATTGATGGTCAGAATTTATTGAATCATGTATATTGACATGTATTGACTACACTGCTTCACTACAATGGCCAATGGTTTATGACCATTTTGTTTAATGAATCGTACATATATAGATAACTAAATAAATATATATATATATATATATATATGGTACCCCCCCAAAAAAAAACCTAATATTGACATGTATTGACTACACTGCTTCACTACAATGGCCAATGGTTTATGACCATTTTGTTTAATGAATCGTACATATATAGATAACTAAATAAATATATATATATATATATATATATGGTACCCCCCCAAAAAAAAACCTATGTTTCTGTCATTTTTGCTGGTATTTGCGATGTTTTGTGCTTATTTTTGGAGGCCTTTTTTGACCTTGGTTTTTTGGGCTTCTGGGGTACCATATATATATATATGTCTGTTGTGCAGGTAGGTTACATAACTTGTTTGTCTAGAATCTAGAATTTCTAAATTCCAGCATGTTGAATGACTTTGGAAGGAATGCATTCAATGCATTCAGAATGCATTCTTGATCATGATCAAAACCAAGAACCAAGAACCAGGATTCCCACAAGACTCCTGGCTAAAATCTTGGTTTCATACAGTGTTCTGGCAAATTCCAAGAACCAAGATGTTCCACAAGACTTCTGTGCAAATGTTGGTTCTTGGTTCTTGGTTTTGGGGAAGAATGCATTCTGCATGCATTCTTTGTGAATGCAAATGCCCTAAGTACAGGGAAAAATCAAATTCTGAAACCTGAACCCTAAAGCCTAAATGATTTTCCTGTTGTGTAAATAATTTAGGCATAATTAAACAGAGCATATATGTATGGTAAAGGTAGGGCATGAATTAATAGAGCACTAGCAAATACACCATCTATTTGAATTTACCCTATGTGACTATTTCTATTCCAGATTCAAGCATGTCTCATTTAGTCATGCTCTATTCAGTTATGCCTTGCTTGCTCATGATCAAACATATTGTATTCAATTTTGCCTAATGCCTCACATGTGCTCTATTTTATTTTCTCATAGTTGCTATTACTATTTGATTTTACTATATTCAATCTTGCATTGGATCATGATTTTTGTCTCCAAGTGGGATATTGAATGATAGTATATTCAATTATGCTCTAGTATGGCACCATGAAGCCATAACTAAATAGGCCCAAAGTATTGTAAATAAGGTACATGTAAGGAATAACTGCACAAAGCAAGACCAAAAACAGGCCATAAGGCATAATTACATGGGAAATTAGCAACTAGACCACAGTCAGGCAATAATGCCATAGGGCATTACTAGCAAGGCCAAATGTAGGACAGCATCTTTAAAGAGGCCATAAGTCAACAGAGCACAATAAAGTAGGGCAACATTAAGTAGACTATAGTTGAATAGGCCGTAATTAATCTATTGAACAGGGCACAAGTAAATAACACACAATTAGGACACAACGCATAAATATGAAATCATCAAATAATCCCCATAAAGACTATAATGAAATAAGATATTCTTGACAGGTCAAATACAGCGCAATCTATTGAACTGAAATTTGTGTATTTTATTGTCTTCCAGTATGGCACCACCAAGCTATGATTAAAAAGGTTTTTATGAATACAAATGGGGTAAATATAAGGCATAATTAGATAAAGCATATTTAAAGATAGGTCATTATTTATCAAACTCTGATTATTGAGAAATAATCAAACAGGGCACGAGCAGGCTATAATGTGATAAGGCATAGTCAAATAGGTTAAATATGGGGCTGCAAATTTGAATAGGCCATGAATGAATAGACAACAATTAAATAGAACAGAATTGAGTAGGCCATAATTAAACAAGCCAAATTCAAACAGATTAAATAGGCCACACTCAAATAATACACAAAGATAGCACTATGGAATGACACAAATTTATCTAATATGCACATATGAACTTATGAATAGTTAGACCCCATAAAGTAACACCAGGACTCAGAAACATAGGTTTTTTGGGGGAGGGCTAGCATATATATATATATATACCTAGATCTTCCGGATGCCGCAATTCTTGCCCGGGCTGAAATTCTTGCCCGGGCTGAAATTCCTGCCCGGAGCTTCTTTTCTCGCCCGAATGCGTTTGGGCTCAATCCTGCATCGATGGTCAACCATGTGCAAATTCACAAGTCATCTAAAAACACATTCTAGATGCACAAAAATATGCTTGCACGGGTTTTCTCGCCCGTTTACCGTGAATTCTCGCCCGTTTAACGTGCATTCTCGCCCGCGCTATTTTGCCCAAAAATGCACAAAACCAATTTTTCACATGTGTTGCAAACCTGTACCCTGCTGGTTTGAGCCATGCAACCAAAGTTATCAAATCTAGCCTAAAATGAGAAATGTGCCGGCAGGCAGAAATTCAGCCCGATCCCACATTCAGGCAGAATAAATGCATCAGGCTGAAATCGCAGCCCGAATGAAGATGCAGGTATACATATAGCGATGGAAAAACAAATATATATATATATATATATAATATATATATATATATGCAAATGCTGTAGCCGGAAGCATGGTGTGGATGACTGGTTCCGCATGTGACCTAGCATATGGCCTGCACAGCACAGTCACCGGCATGATGCCAAAGAAAAAACCTTCCCATGATTTACATGGAGCTGCTCGTATTGCTGCACGCCAAGGGCCTAGACATGGCAGGGGTTTCTTTTCAGAAGCTTCTTTGACATATAGCGATGGAAAAACAAATATATATATATATATATATAATATATATATATATATGCAAATGCTGTAGCCGGAAGCATGGTGTGGATGACTGGTTCCGCATGTGACCTAGCATATGGCCTGCACAGCACAGTCACCGGCATGATGCCAAAGAAAAAACCTTCCCATGATTTACATGGAGCTGCTCGTATTGCTGCACGCCAAGGGCCTAGACATGGCAGGGCTTCCTTGCAAGAAGCTACTTGGTACCTCACCCACTGTCATGCAACCAGCAACTTTCAACCGGCACCTTCCGACTGTTATAGGCGTTGGTTCGGATGCGCAGGTCTGCAGTAGGAAACAAACCCATCGAAAGGTGAAACGTTTTCGTACACCGGATGCCAGGGCATTTCACTCCAAGGTGGCACACTAAGCAACCTAAAAATTCTGAGGAATGGATCATGCCCTATTCAACGTGCCAAAGTTTTGTTGCCAGAATGACTGGCTTTTCGGGTCATGTTGTGCACCCAGATGGTTCAAGTCACCCACCTGCTGATATGCTGCAAGTCGTGAACATCTGAATCTTGGAACTCCATAGGACTGCTCTTCTTGGGCGATCAGACGATGTGGCGAGCTGATGGTCGGCATGCCCATCAAAGCATGGGTGCGCAGTTTTGAAGATAGCTTTTAATACATATAAGAGCCCATGGTCCCTTGTTGTGGCTGATGAGTAACATGTAGAAACCATTAAATGCCGTTAAATGCGAGATGGTGATCCAATGACATGTTTTAATCAAGATGACCGTGGCGCGTTTGATGCACAGAGCTTTAGAGCCACTCTGAGAGCGGCGATCGTCAAAAAAAGGCCCAGAAGCTGACGACGGTGATCCCTCAAATGCACGGATAGTTGGCTGAAGATTTCAACATTAATTGTTTCAGTGGTCAAGGGATGTCAAGGGCCTTTGGTACATGAGGCCTTTTCGCTGGTTACAGCAACTGGTCCCAATGGCCATTGCAGAAGTGAGGTGGGCAACCCGCACATTGATCGAAAACTTCATTCACTGATTCGTTTTGCTGCAGTGTATGTGTTTCCTCTCTTATTCGGACACACGCTGGCACCCAAGTGACAGTTTAAACTTTAAACCTCACGGCCTCATGGCTTGAATGATCAATATGGACAATCCCTTTCTTTTTTGCTTTGCCACCTCTCTCTCTCTCTCTCTTTGTTTGTTTGTTTTTCCTTTCTCTCTCTTTCTCCCTCTATGTCTTTGCCTTGCATGTTTGTGTCCCTGTCTCTGTCTGTCATTTTCTCTCTCTCTCTCTCTCTTGTTTCTTTCTTCTCTCTCTCTCTCTCTCTTCAGTTTTCCCACTTTTTATTGCACCGATACGTGTTTGATTGTCACCAGTGCTTGTAAAGAATGTTTTTTTTTGTGACGCGTGTTTATTTTTTTCTATGTGTACATATTTTTCCAAATTGGTACATGCTCTTTTCTGTTTCCATATGCTCTTGAGATTCCACAGCTTACATAGCAGGTGCATAGCTGAGTACCCATACTGTACCTGTTGCGCACAAAGCCAAAACTGCAGAAACCATCGGAGAATTCACTCAACATTGGGGCAAATATCATTAACTCCCTCACCATCAATTATCATCATCAACCATTAAACCATTATTAATCATCACTGGTAAGGATGTTTGTCATCAACCAGAACTCAATCAACCATTAAATGAATCATCAAATCAACTCAAATCATCACCGGTAATGACTTTCCCAGAGAATTGGATGCGATTCGTTGCAGGCCAGCGATGAGTGATGAGCGCCTCCTGGCTCGCAGGGGCAGCAACAAGACATGCCGAGCACTCAGGGCGCAAGGAGTGGTGGGATTTGCCGTGGCGGCCTGTGGTGAGTCCAGGGGTTTGGCAGGGCAAGTGGCACCACTTGGAACATGGCTATGGGTCAAGCAGTTAACCAACCAATTTCATGGGGTTTGATAACCAACAAAAACTACAGGGAAGACAATGGTTGATGATGGGGGAACCAGGGGTACAGGGTTTTGCCTCACAGCCACATGAGTATCTATCGAAGATGCAGGTTTAACATGTTTTTTCCGTTTTTCCGTATATTATTTTTGATGTTTGCTATTTGTGAGTTGGTTCAAAAATATTACGCCCAGCATCACTCAGCTATCAAACTTCCCTGGAACAACACAGCTTTCATCACTTTTTCATGGAATAGCCTTGTGCTCTCGAATGCCAGCACCCAGCAAAGGTCGAGATCAACCGACGGTTGTCCAGATGCAAGTCCTTTCAGGCCGAGGGTGCAGCATTGCGTCGAGCGTGGGAAATCAGCACGACAGCTATGTTAAGAGCGTAAGTGGTATGCCTTCGGTGCCAAAACAGTCAGCAGAAGTGTTGGTTGCCAGATGTTGCCAGTTAGCTCCCAGAAAGCAGTCCGGTCCGCGGCGTTTTTCCCAACAAGGTGTTGGACACAACGGCAGCAGTTGCAAAGCTACTTGCCATGATCCGCAAAGAAGCTTCAACCACTCAGTGTTTTGCGGCGAGGGGTTAGCAGTAATCACTTAAAGATTGCAAGCACATTCCTGGCCCTAAAAAGCTTTGCAAAGGAACCTCGTCAACGGCTTGGCCGGGTGCAAAGGTATGCAAATAAACCGTGAAGGCAAACTCACTGATGGCTCCCTGGCAGGAAATCCAGCAAGTCATTGATGCCGTTGAGACCTTGGTTTCCACCTGTGTCCCTGTGTTCCAATATGTCTTGCGTAGGAACACCTGGGATGCCCTAAGATTTCGGGTAAGCCACCAAGCAGATAGAGTGAAGTTGCTGCCATAGTTCGAGCTTTGGTGTCCAAATGGCTGGAGATGGACGTTTAACTTGTGAACTATATATCTAGCTCTAGCCGTGGAAGCCCTTTATGAGGTTGATTGACTTGCAGCTTTTGAGTCAGGTCATGGGAGTTGTTGAGGACCTTTATTTGGCGATGTGGCCATTGGCTCAAGTCCAATCCAGGAGGGCTGTGGGATTCTGCTTGATGACCATGACGCCACTTGGGCAGACGTGTTGCAGTGGGACTAGCTCCTACCTGCTGGTATCGGGAACATCTATTGGACGTGTACGAGACTCTGTATAGTTGTTAAGAGTTGGGATGGAGACTGACATGACGAAAGACAAATTGAAACCAAGTATAAGTGGGGTTAGTCACAATTTTGTGCACTTTGAAGCCCGTGGTTCCGAATGTAGAACACCAATTGTCAGTAATTATATTGTTTTAAATCTGTGGCTGCTGCTGTGTAAACGTGGAAGGCGAAAGAAAAACAACAACAACAAAGAGCACAATAGTTGAATAGATCGCTTAAGTACTATAGTGAAAAAAATTTGGCTACGCACCTTCGCTTGAGGGACCTGGGAGATGGCACTGGAGAGAGAGAGAGAGAGAGAGAGCGAGAGAAAGTTTTGAGACTAATAAAAATCATTTCTGGGGCTTGTTGCAGGCCATGCCCGGCTGAGCTTTGATATTGGGTCTGTGGACCACCACGTTTACGCATGGAAGGCAGCTTGCCTTGAGGCTCGCCCACCGCCGTGGTGGTTTGCTTTGTTTGGCTTTGGCCGCGACATTGCTGCCATGAGCTCAGAGAATCTGGGGATGAGGGGCTGGAAATGGCTGGAATACATTGAACAGGAAACTGAACAGTTGCGTTTTGAAGATGGTTACTGTAATGTTTATCATGATTAAATGTGATTTATGTATTTACCCATTTCAGGATTTCATTTTAAGGGATCGTAGCTGGGGGTAAGACACATGTACAACCCGAACCGAGCCAGAAATTTCGAAAGCATCACAAAACATCACATTCGCCCAGGTGGTAAGTTGTGTGTTTCTTTTTTGTTTGCGAAGGACATGCCAAGCCGAATGCGCACTTTCAATGAAGAAGGGCTGGCTGTTCTATTCGTTGGGTGTATCCAGCGATTGATTGGGAAACGGTCAGTTGTGGCTAAGAGAACTGCTCCACTAGGTATTATTTTGACCCGTGCCTGGTGAAAATGGAACAAATCAGCCAAGAGAAGCAGTCATTTAGTATAGTGCTTGTTGATGAACAAAAAATAACATATGTTTTTAACTGTTGCACATCTTGCCCGACCATTATGTTACATGCCACAGGCGTCACAACTGGATGCCCCATGAGCCATGGCCGCTTCAGAGCTCAAAATGGACCAACGAATTGGGATGGCGATCTTTCGGATGAACAAATCCATGGGTCCTCAATGCCATATAGCATGCCATAACCCATCCATAACCAAGCCATAACGAAGCCGCCAAAAATGCACATCAACAAAAATACAAAGATCCGCCTCGTCCAAGGCGGTACAAGCGTCGGCACTGAGGCACTGGCGCAGCCAGGAGCCCAACTTTGCCCTGCCAGAAGTGGCCACCCACCAGGCCCAGCAGGAACCTGAAGTACGGGTCAAGCCGCGGGGAGGTCCTGCGACAGCTTATGGTGCTTCAAAATTGTCAGTACGAGGCTCTACTTGTTGGTAGCTGGGTCATGTTTTTTTTCGGGGGGGGGGCTTTCAATGACATCCTTGTCGTGAATGGATGCGCTGGGCGGTCATGGATATTGTTATGTTTTTTTTTAACCAGCTGCTGGTTGATGAGAGCGGGAATTTGCATCACTTGAGTACTGCCTCCTGTGCAGAAAATTCTTACAATCCATCGGGAATCTCAGCTGACCACGGTCGATTCAATTGATCCGTGGCGAATCTCCAAGATGTAATGCTGGTGGCCTGGTGGTGTACAGCATGCATCATTGAGGAAGTCAGGATTCACCAATGTATATCCAATGATATTTTTAGGTAGTTTGGTACCACCTTAACGCATCAAAAAAAGCATCCTGCCTCGTGGTCTCGGATGGTTTCGGTGATTTTTTCTCATGGTCAGTGCCCTATTGCAGCAACATCACCATGGCAGAGACACATGGGAATGTAATGAAACACGCGTAGTCCAGGAGTGGTTGGAGTGGAGATGAGCTTCCAGCAGACCACCCCAATCATGTCATGCATGTGCCGACGTCCTACCAAGCAATTTGGGACACTCAGGAGTTGTGAGAATCCTGAAGGCATTGCTGGCATTTCATACCGCAAGACTTGCTTTTGAATGTTTGGAAAGAGCATGGCTTTGAATTAGTCGCGGGAGGAAGATACTTCATATACTTCAATGAGACCGGCTTCAGGATTCATTGCCTCCAAAGGCTCCACCAGAAAGCGCCATTCCTGTGCCGCACACCCGTGAATGGTAATGACACGATCTCATGCCCGACTTGGCCAAGCATTCCAACGGTGAGATCATTCTGTCTAGTGGAGGATGATCAAAGTTTTAATGTTCTACATTCCAACGCAATCATGGCGAAGCGTCCAATTATATTTTCGTATGTATTCAAAGCATAGAACATGTTCATGCAACAACATCAGTTATAACGCATCCAACAAAACATGTGAGGTTGTGTAAAAACCCCGGTCAACTAGATTTAGTAAGGACATGCTTCACTTTTCCAAGCCGGCTTCCATTCACTGTAAAACGATAAGGAAAAAAACGATAACAATCACAACCTGGGTTGAATTATGCCAGCATATGCCAGCAGCTTTTCAGATTTTTGGAGCATATGGGTCCAAACCGATAACAAAACGATAACAAAAACGATAAGGAAATCTTTTCCAAATTAGACTTTCCACATCAGTCCCTATTCGTATGAATTCTACTGGCTCTCCGCAGTGTCACCGCTATTATTGTTCAGCAGTGGGAAAGATCGGAAAAGCCTAACGTATAGCACGTAGACTTTTATTGGCAGGGCGCGGTGTTTCTTGCGTTTCTGTTGAAAGGGTGGCCTGTTACCATGTTGCGTGTACGTTGTATTGTAAAACCATAAGGAATTCAAAAAAACGATAAGGCAAAAAGGACGTAATTAGATTTGTAACGGGGTTTTCTCACTCCTTCATGTCCAAAAATACATATTCAAACAGTGTACACCAATTGCAAAAATAATAAAATACATTTTCATAATAAAGGTCCTGACTGGATTTGCCAAGCTACACAAATTTTTGTCTGATAAGGCCTTGAATCCTACACATGCAGCCCACCGCTCAAACTGGCAGACATATGAAGAGGATTGGCTAGCAAGTTTTCAGGTTAGAAGGTCGCCGATTGGCAATAATATTGTGCAAACCTCCGAGGATCACATGGCGTGGAGTTATTTATGCAAACAAGGCACCTGCTATGGAAGTCAAACCTTTTTTGCTCGGGGCTGGGCCACTGAGGGCGTGGTCGTGGCACAAGTTTGTCACTTACATCGGGTGGAAGGGTGGCAAGGAACTCATCAACAGGTCGACGCAATTTCCTTTGAACGTTTGGTTGATTTGTGCTTGGAATACGTTTTCCCTTCTACCGTTCATATACGGTTGTTTATTTATTTGGATGCTGCGAGGGGGCCTTTTACCATACCAGCTAGGAATCAACCTTTGTGGGCACGACATATTGTTTGTGAGACGTCTTTGCAATCATGGAATGGTTTTGGCGAATGCTCAACCTTTAGTGAAGGAGTGGGTTGGCCGATGGCCCCCATTCTTGAGTCAGGTTGAGGTGCATGCGTGGCTGGATCTAATAAAGGTCTGGCAATGGCGTCGCTACAAGTCCTGTGGGAGGGCGCAGTCAAAAAAATAAAGGACAGCAGTGGGCCACCTGCTTGCCCTCAGCCTAGCTGAACCTCCGGGATGGCCAATTTTCAGCCGCCAGGTGAGCTCTAGTTCTCGCGCCGCCTCAGTGTGGCTGGGCAGAGGTTTGGGAGGGTCACCAGGGGTGGACATGGGAGGACCAGATGGGCAGGGATGCGATGTCGTTTTCCAGTCATTGGGCGCGAGTTTTGAGGGGAGAATCGTGAACGGTGGTTTTGAAGATGTGCTGTTTTTCCTGGTGTTTATGGATGGTTGGTTGATGTTGATGAATTATACGGTGATATGTTTCAAAGGGATTGAAACCGACAGCTTTTAAAGAACGTGGTACTTTGGGAAACGTTGTTGCGAATTTCAAGCCAAACGCTACAAGACGGCAAGGGTAGCTTCAGGCCACCAGTTGCCTCCTAAACCACCAAAAGCTGACAGTAGGGTACCAACGGGGAATAGGCACCCAATCATTTGAAGCTCCGTCCAGTCCTTGACAAACCCGCATGGAGATGGAGACCATTCATGATCGAACTTGTGCGCATTTCATGGGCTTCGCGGGGGCATGGGGAGGTGCTCTTGACAAATTGACCCAGCGCCGCCGTGAGTTTCCTCGATTACTGTACCTGCCTGTCTCGGAAAATACTGGTGCAAATTGCAAGTGGATCGCAATCCTCCAATGAGGCATCATCAATTTTCTGTGAGGAAACTCTGGGAGTGGCCCAAGCTAGGAGTATCAACATTCGATGCAGAAGTATGTGTCAGGCTCGGCTAGGGTGGATTTTTCTGGGATGCTTTATCGGTGTACGCTCGAGCATGGTTCATCACTGGTTGGTTGCTTCATTTGTAGTTCCGGGCCGGCTTTGCCTGAGATATCCCGAGATAGTTGCTCACTTGACCAATTTGGATTAATCCTTCTGGGGGATGGTTGTGACCACCACCGCGATCAGCTTACCACCCATAACGATGCAGGTGCGTGACCTGAATCCGCTCCGTTGAAAGATGTTAACCGTTGAAAGGCCACAAAAATCAACACTGACCATGAATATTTTGGGAGCATCAACGGTTTTGTTACCAGAGGACAGCATCTATACAGAGTTTTAGTTGAGCCCCATCTTTGTGAATACTGTTTTAGCTACTCTGCCCTATGCTATCGGCCAGCACCAACCTCTGAGGTTGACAGATGGGAGGATGGATGCGCCACAGATGGAATCGCTGACGGCAATGAATTCCAAATACGTTTGAGGGCCCAGGGCTTTGGTCGGGCACGTTTGGGCTTGTGTTTGTGTAATCTTGTGTGGTATGTTTGATGTATTGGATGGATTTTCATAGCGTGGTTGAGATGGGTATCATTGGTATACATGAGTAGTACCAAGGGCTATGAGTGGTAGATAAGTGGTAGGTTTGGTTTGACATTGGGCCAACCGCTTAGCCTAGGCCTTCCACTGGAGGTTCCCCAATTGCTAGACTACAACTGGCTGGTGGTCAGGGAGGAGCGATTTGGAGACAGGGGTACCCATATAGCCATATAGCCCTTTAAACGGTGAGCTCAGGAACTACCAGGAGTGGTGTACCCAGATGGTAGACAAGTATGAGGGCTCTCAGGGTGATGGAAAGCAAGGGTTCACCCAGAAGATGTCATCCATGGAACAGTGGAGGGATAGCAATGTGTTGACCCAATTGGGCAGTTATTGAATCCCTCTTGGCCGTTGAGGGCCGACGATGCTGAGGGTACATCTCATCAGAAAGGTTTGATGGTGGCAAACGATCTTCAAATGATGGCTAAACCATCTTGAACCAATCCAAAAGGGATACGGGGGTCGCTTGTGACTGTCGGTGACATCGCCAGTTGAGTGGTTGCAAGTGACACCTCCCACTTTCCACAAGAACGATGATTTCAGGAGTTGCAATGCCCTGATGCAACGAGTGCTGCTGCTTGTGGGGTATCTCCACGGCTGGGCCCGTCAGAGTTCTAGGGTCGACACTGACACGGTCGCGAAACGAGCCCTTGGCGCCACTGCCCTGCCGTCATAGGTGCGAAAGCCCTACTACGAGGATGGCTGGCGAATCGGCGGCAAGAATATGTGGATCGAGGTGCCGTGCGAAGTTGGAGCATCCTGTGGCACTTGGGATCACTAGCCAACCTGAACTACAAGTGAGGCCAACAGGTGGTGGCAGTGTAATATTGGCATTAATTGGCTTTTGGTTCATGTTTGACCTATCATTGTTTGCACGCGCACACACACACACAGGTGTGCTTTTTTTTGATTTCACTGTTTATCATTACATATCCCACTCTTTTTCAATTTATATATTCTAAGACGTATATTCAGCCGTTTTTGCCTCAGCTAGTAAAAGTTTGATTGTGGCCATGATCAGATCATCAGCGTGAGCTATCTCAGAACTGAAGTGCTATCGCTGCAACTCACTGTGTGCAGCACCAGGAGCGGCTTGGTGGAAACTGGATGAACATCACTGCGCGACTTGGCGGCCAGTTGGCGCTGCTAAGGAGGAAGTGAAGTAGCCGCAACGTTTTCCAATAAATGCGGCGGAAGGTGAAGACAGCATAGCATTAGCATATACTGATGATCTCATTCAGAGGGAGAGATGATGTATGATTTTATATGTGATGATGATGATGATGATGATGATGATGATGATGATGATGATGATGATGATGATGATGATGATGATGATGATGATGATGATGGCGGCAATGAATTTGGTAGGGCTGGCTAGAAATGAGTACTCAATCAACCAAGCCAGCAGATCTTACATATCATAGATGTGCCTCCCAGAGTTTGGCATTTTGGCCTGAAAAGCGCCACGGCTTGCAAGATATCCGCACTTCAAGGGTTTGTGTCATCATTTCGTGCAGTCATTGCAACGGATAAATGATTTGAGCGAAGCGTGTTCATGCTTGTTTGGTGGCTAATGGCAGTGAGTGTGATATATTGTGATACTAAGCAGAATTCAGGATTTGCTGAATCATTGGATGATCCATAGCGGTGATAAGTAATAGTGATGATGTGTCATCGGTGCAGAGACTTGTTTACAGTACTGTTGAAAGAGTTGATGAATAATAGACTAATGATGGTGCTCATGCATAATGATTGGTTGGTTAATGGTTGACATAACGGACTGCAAAAATACTTGTCAGGAGTAAATACCTGAAGATCATGATTCACAATGGTTTGCAATATTGGCCAGAAATGAAAATTGATGAGTGTTGCCATTATTGGTCAGCAGTTTGATTTCTATAGCAGTTATTATTATCATTTACTAGTTCGATGACTCAATAGTTGTGACAGCATTTCCTATTACTGAGAACCGTTTGGGTAATCATGCTTGGTTTTGTTACCATCGCAGCGACACTGGCGCTGTTGACGCTGTGCCACCCAAAGCTTGGGAATAGGTTAATGCTTGCCGAATATTGAAATAGCTTAAGAACTGAGAATTCCAGTCGGCTGACATGCGTTTGTTTTTTTTAAACCTTTTTTTGATATGTGAATAGATGAACAATGGTAACAATACTGTCCACTTAAGACCATTTCCATTAGGTCCTTAACAAAAACAACACCTTTGAGGTCAGCATCACGCTGGCCATTTGTCAGGTTGAAGGAGTACACCTTTGCTAGCGGCCGATTGAAGCCAAGAGCCCCTTGGAGGACGCACTACTGTGGGGCTCAGTTGGAGCTGCAAGCAGCCAGCAACTGTGATGGAATTGGTTTCGCGATTGATCGAAATCGTCTTCCTTGCTGCTATTTGCACGTGCTGGGCACTTCTTGTGGTTTGTCCTATATCTGTTTTTTGTTAAGATGAACTTTGCTGGATATGCAAAAGAGCTGGGTTTCCAATGTATCGTTTGATTTTTTCTAAGCAGTGGCACCCGGGTCTAGATCACCAGCTACCATTAGCTGTTGACTTTGCTGTATGGTTTGAAACGATTTCATGCTTTGCCCAGCCACCTTTGAAGCATCTTTGTTGCCCATAGATTTTTGAGGGTAATGAATCACAGGAAGTGATTTGTTAATTCTTGCCAGGTGTTTTGGGCGATCTTTTCGTAGTCCAACATTAAGCATGAAGATCTTATCCTCCATCCCTGATGGTAAACTCCACGAGGACTCGCTACTGGGCACCCAGCAGATAGCCAGCAAACGGCCGGGTAGTGGTAGCCAAAACATCATGAAATGTTTGAACCAAAATTATGCTGTACATGGCCCTCAATCATAGGTAGCCACAGGCAGTTGTGGTGAACTCTCGTGAATTATCAGCTTAATTTCTGGCTCTTAAGTTCTTATGAATGTAAAAACTCAACTATATAGTTGGTAAAAGTACCTTTGCAAAATCAACGAGTTGATGTTTAGATTAGTCAGTAATAGGCCATGAAAGATGGACAAATGCAATTGGTATTAATGTTGATTTGAGTCAAACGGTAATATTACTATTGCAAACTAATATAAAACTCTCGTAATTAGATTTATACCATTGCAGATAAATAATTGCAGTTGATATTAGGCTATGATAAAATGCAATTAGTCATCAACTGCGTCCGCTTTTCTCAGCGACGATTCCTTGGCTTCCCAGGTCCTCACCAAGCTCCGCATGGCGGATCACAAGCAGCTTGGCCCAGCAAAATCCCATCAAACGAGTGTCAGCAGTCACTAGGAGATATACCATGTCATTTCAGTAGGCAAACCACCCCAGGAGTTAATTGGCCAAATTTGAGGATATGGGATGTTGCTTGTTGGCATTCCCCTCAAAAAATGGTAGGCTCAGACTGTCTCAGTTACTTTGAGCAAGACTCAGTTTCTGATCAACCGGTCAAAATGACAGGATGATAAAGTTGTTTTTTAGTGATCCTTAACGTCAGACTTGTAACGGGAGGTAACCTAGCGCATCGTCCACGCATCGGAAGGGCTTGAAATTGTCTCGGTTGGTTTGTTTGGGTTGGTCTAGTTGCTTCGTTGCGTTGGCTTGTTGGCTGATCGTCGTCGTTTGCTGGCTGATTGGCTACTCAGGAGGGCCGTCCGTTACATCAAGCGCATGAGGATGATGGGACTGATGTCGCTGGGCTGAAAAGGGGCGAGAGATGTGAGGGTGGTGAACCATGCAAGGTGGGATGCTCATCATGGGTAGTGTGGTAGTGTAGTGAGCCTATAAAACATGAAGCTCCAAACCCAACAAAATGTCCAAATTGAAGCCCTGTGCCTCAGACATACGCCATCATCAGGTCATCATCACGTATTGAATGATACATTTGAATTCAAGCCCCGTTGGTCCCAAACATCAATGGTGAAGTTGGTGGATACCGCCAAGTTAAAAAGAATGAACATTCCCCCTGAAAAGCTGCAGTTTTTTTTTGGCATCACGATCTGTGGACCTCAGTTAATCCTGATTGTTGGTCTATTTGTTGCCATGATTCAGCCTGATTGACCATGACCCATCAACATCCATCAACTATTACTAACCACTTTGGTTAACAGTTTTTGTCCACGAGTAATCTTCATGGTTGTTTTTGTTTGTTCCAATCCAGTATATGCATACCTGTGTATGTGCATATGCAGAATTATCAGTATTTGTATCCATTTTTGGCCACCATGAACCGGTACTTGACAACGAATTCAAATGAATTAATCATTCTTACCCAAATGCTCCATGTATAGCATATTTACCTACATTTGGGTCATTTTACAGGTAAATGTAAGCAAATATGCCATACATGGAGCCACTGGGTTAGCAACCGCTTTTCACCCTGGCGTCCGAGGCCATACCATCGCTTGCTAGCCAAGATCGGAACTGACAAAGAAGCACAACGGCCGATACTTGGACGACATCCTTTTTGGGGGACGGCCGGCTGGAGTCAGAGGGGGGAAAATAGCGAGTAAGCATCGGTAGAAATGGGCAACAATGGCTGGTTGGTGGTTCCAAACTTTGTTTAATTTTCCCTAGTGATTATTAACAAACAAAAATGGTTGACTGATATCTTTCATAGGGGTAGTTCAACCACCAACCAGATGGGGTTTTCGAATGCGTAGCACGGGTTCTCGTTTCATAGTGGGGGTCTGGGGGTGGAGACGTGTTCGCTCGACGTTGCGTCTGTGTGCGCAACCGTTCGCCGCCGTTCGCGGTAGGGCCGTAAGGCCCGTACCATTGGGGGAAGCGTGCGGAGGTGGTCATTTTGCGTGGCTGTGCGTGACCTGCAACCTTGTTTTGCGTGACAGGCACAGGCGTGGCACTTTGTGGCAGCATATCCCATGACGTGTCCAAGGCCACTTTGCGTGGCAGGTGCAATGGATTGGACACCTCTGTCATTACTCTGCTTGCGTTTTTCGTGGCAGGCGCAGCACTTTAGACATCCCAGCTTTCATTTTTCGTGGCAGGCGCAGCACTTTCTGCGTGTGGATGCTGTGATTTTTCGCAAAACGCCTTGGCACGGAGGCATCAGGTGTTTGCCAAGTGCAAAAACCGTGGCAGGCGTGACACTTTGGGCACATGCACATTTTGTGGTGTTTTGCAATGCTGGGTCTCACCAAGCGTGTCTCACTAAGAGTGACTCACCAATCAGTGTCCCACCAAGAGTGTCTCACCAAGAGTGTCCCACAAAGAGTGTCTCACCAAGAGTGTCTCACCATGTAATTCACCAAGAGTGTCTTACAAAGAGTGTCTCACCAACAGTGTCTCTCCACGGGTTTCTGACCAAGAGTGTATCAGAGTCTTCTACAAAGAGTGTCTCACCAATAGTGTCTCACCGAGAGTTTCCCACCAAGAGTATCTCACCAAGAGTGTCTCACCAAGAGTGTCTTACAAAGAGTGTCTCACCAAGAGTCTCTCACCAACAGTGTCCCACCCGGAGTGTCTGAATAAGAATGACACACCAGGAGTGTTTTACCAAGAGTGTCTTACAAAGGGCGTCTCAACAAGAGTGTCTCACCAAGAGTGTCTCACCAAGAGTGTCTCACCAAGAGTGTCTCACCAAGAGTGTCTTACAAAGAGTGTCTCACCAAGAGTGTCTCGCCAAAAGTGTCTCACCAAGAGTGTCTTACAAACAATGCCTCACCAAGAGTGTCTCACCAAAAGTGTCTTACAAAGAGTGTCTCACCAACCGTGTCTCACCACGGGTGTCTCACCAAGGGTGTCTCACCAAGAGTGTCCCAAAAAGAGTGTCTCACCAAGAGTGTCCCACAAAGAGTGTCTTACAAAGAGTGTCTCACAAAGAGTGTCTCACCAAGAGTGTCTTACAAACAATGTTTCACCAAGAGTGTCCCACAAAGAGTGTCTTACAAAGAGTGTCTCACCAAGCGTGTCTCACCACGGGTGTCTGACCAAGAGTGTCCCACAAAGAGTGTCTCACCAAGAGTGTCTCACCAAGTGTCTCACCAAGAGTGTCTTACAAAGAGTGTCTCACAAAGAGTGTCTCACCACGGGTCCAAGAGTGTCACACCAAGAGTATCTCACCAAGAGTGTCTGACCAAGAGTGTCTCACAGAGAGTGTCTCGCCAAAAGTGTCAAACAAAGAGTCTCGCCGAGAGTTTCCAGCAAGAGTGTCTTACAAAGAGTGTCTCACCAAGAATGTCTCACCACAGGTGTTTGACCAAGAGTGTCTCACCAAGAGTGTCCCACAAAGAGTGTCTCACCAAGAGTGTCTCACCAAGTGTCTCACCAAGAGTGTCTCACAAAGAGTGTCTCACCAAGAGTGTCTCACCAAGAGTGTCCCACAAAGAGTGTCTCACCAAGAGTGTCTCACAAAGAGTGTCTCACCACGGGTCCAAGAGTGTCACACCAAGAGTATCTCACCAAGAGTGTCTCACCAAGAGTGTCTTACAGAGAGTGTCTCACCAAAAATGTCAAACAAAGAGTCTCACCGAGAGTTTCCCACCAAGAGTGTCCCACAAAGAGTGTCTCACCAAGAATGTCTCACCACAGGTGTTTGACCAAGAGTGTCTCACCAAGAGCGTCTCACCAAGAGTGTCCCACAAAGAGTGTCTCACCAAGAGTGTCTCACCAAGTGTCTCACCAAGAGTGTCTTACAAAGAGTGTCTCACCAACCGTGTCTCACCACGAGTCCAAGAGTGTCACACCAAGAGTATCTCACCAAGAATGTCTCACCAAGAGTGTCTTACAGAGAGTGTTTCACCAAGAGTGTCAAACAAAGAGTCTCACCGAGAGTTTCCCACCAAGAGTGTCTGGCGAAAAATGTCCTACCAAGAGTGTGTTACGAAGAGCGTCTCACCAAGAGTGTCTCACCAAGAGTGTCCCACAAAGAGTGTCTCACCAAGAGTGTCTCACCAAGTGTCTCACCAAGAGTGTCTTACAAAGAGTGTCTCACCAACCGTGTCTCACCACAGGTCCAAGAGTGTCACACCAAGAGTATCTCACCAAGAATGTCTGACCAAGAGTGTCTTACAGAGAGTGTCTCACCAAGAGTGTCAAACAAAGAGTCTCACCGAGAGTTTCCCACCAAGAGTGTCTCACCAATAGTGTCTTGCAAAGAGGGTCTCACCAAGAGTTTCCCACCAAGAGTGTCTCGCCAAGAGTGTCTTACAAAGAGAATCTCACAAAGAGTGTCTCACAAAGAGTGTCTCACCAAGAGTGTCTTACAAACAATGTCTCACCAAGAGTGTCCCACAAAGAGTGTCTTACAAAGAGTGTCTCACCAAGTGTCTCACCAAGAGTGTCTTGCAAACAATGTCTCACCAAGAGTGTCCCACAAAGAGTGTCTTACAAAGAGTGTCTTACAACGAGTGTCTCACCAAGAGTGTCTTTCAAATAGTGTGAGCATTCGGGTTCGTGGGCTGCATCTTGTTTATTTTCCCTAGTGATTATTAACAAACAAAAATGGTTCCTAATATCTTTCATTGGGGTGGTTCAACCACCAACCAGATGGGGTTTTAGAGTGTATTGGGTGGACACCCAGCAATGATCTCTGTGGCTGGTAAATCACCACAGGTGAACCATAAATAGCTTGAAGTATAGGATGCTTAGGAGTATGGACCTACCGCTATGTGATATACAGTGGATCCTTCCAGGAGGGTAGGACATCGACGGGTTGACAGCCATGACAACCAACCATTGAAACAAACAATTGTCCTTGCAAGGAGGCCCTGTACTGCACGGTGCCGAGGTCCATCGACCCATGCGCATGCCAGTGACTAGTGGAAACTCAATATGGCTATGGGTCAGTATTTGGCACAGCTTTTCCTGGGGGTTGGGTTTCCAAAGGGTTCGAATCGAGCACTGATTTACAGTATGCTTTTAGCCTTCATATATTGGGGAGCACAGACTGTCCCATATATGGCTATAATATACGCCCAGATTTCCGGCTGAAGCGGTTGGACTCGACGGGGAATCTGTGAATGTCACAGCCACAGAGGCCAAGGATGTCCACGGGAGCAGGCTGGCGATTGGGCAAGTTTTCCGGAAGGCCGACGTTGTAGGGAGTGCCCCCCTGGCAGAATTTCAAAGTGAGAAAAGTGATGCAAAAAACTTCAAGCAATCACACCA
This sequence comes from Symbiodinium kawagutii, assembly GCA_009767595.1. Lineage (NCBI taxonomy): Eukaryota > Dinophyceae > Suessiales > Symbiodiniaceae > Symbiodinium > Symbiodinium kawagutii. The sequence continues at coordinate 163,553 of VSDK01015717.1, forward strand.
TGTCACACCTACAAGAGTGGTTGTAGCCCACTCTTGTGTAAATGAGCAACTGCCTATGCAGTACAGAGAGAACCTTGGCTCAGTTTGCAAGCAAGATCAACCACGACTGAAGTAATCCTGGAAGCTGGTTCCGTGCCATGCTGATGAGTTAGGAAGGCCATAAGCCCAGCCTGGAGTCAATCCAAATAATGAAGCCATTCGTGAATCTCCGATCCCTTGCAACCGCAGCTGTTTCTGGTGTCATTGGTGGCCCGAGCATCCACAAACGGAAGCAGTTTTGAATCAATTCACTGGGAAGAGGGAAGCCAAATGAATCCAAATGAAGCCGACGATTTGGAGGCGGCATGGTTTCATGAATTCATTGATTGGTTTGAAGCCCACTTGAAAATTACCATTCCTGCAAATGGCGCCGTTTATGGCCCAGCATATGCTTGGTCAAAATTGGCGACAGATTTGGTTTTTTAGAATATGGAAAGTGTTTTTTTAGAGTAGCTGACATTTTGTATGAAAGTATCGCTCTCAGACTCCCACTCTTCAACTCACCAACTGTTTGCCAGTGAAGTAGCCCACAGTGGTGTGCGTTGCAGGCATGGGAGTGCAGAGGACGAGCCAATCTGTATCAGCAGCTACAGACAATGTCTGATCTACAAGGCCGCCGAGCCTGACTGCGCTACTCCTGGGCCACAGTTTCAAGTTTCCATCACTGGGCCTAACTAATAACCATTGAGATTTGCTGAGTAGTTCTGAGTAGTTTATAGCTGATAATTGTGTTGTTGTTGTTGTTGTTGTTGTTGTTGTTGTTGTTGTTGCTGTTGTTGTTGTTGTTGTTGTTGTTGTTGTTGTTGTTGTTGTTGTTGTTGTTGGTTTTGTTGTTGCGGTGGTTGATGTGTGCGTGTGTTTTTTTTTCTTGGTTGTTTTTGTTGTGTGTGTGTGTGTGTTTTTTTGTTGTTTGTTTGTTTGTTTTTGTGTTTTTTTTGTTGTTTTGTTTTTTCTTTGCTTTTGTTCCTTTTCTTCTTGTGTTCCGGTTTTTTGAGAGGTCACTCGCTAATAGCTTTTCTTGCCTTTGGATTGTCAAGTCACGTCCCCTGTGTGGGAACAAAATGTGAGAGCCGGCTCTGTTTGCCACTAGCTTTCTTTGTCCAAAGCTGCGTTGGGCCGCTTCCATATGAGTGCTCAAGCTGTTGCTAGGTCTCAGGGCTTTCACCCACATGTTTGGCGATTTGCCATTGCTTGTTCGAAACTCGTGCCAAAGGGCCCTCAACCACAGAGATGCACATCCTGCTCTGCCTTTGACTAACTATTTGTCCAACAAGCTGCGTTTGGTTTGGAACCGTATCATTTCGGAGGGTGTCAGACTTTTGCATTGGCCGATTTGCGATAAACTTTTGACTGGTTCTTGGAGGAATTTGATTCAATCTCTTTTGAAGACCATTGAAGAAGGGATAGCCGGCGCACGCCGCATGACACTGCTGATTCCTTCTGTGTGTGCTCTGCAACCTGAACCCGGTAAACCTGCCCAAAAAGAATTTCTCAAAGTTGGAACTGGAAATCCCGGTAGGAGCGGGTGTACTACTGTGGATGGCTCTTCTATCCTATGGCACCGTATTTTTGGAGCACCCTGGTCTGCAGTGACAGCCATGAACTGTTTAAAACTTGACATCATTGGTCTGCCTGCAGCAAGATTGCCAGCAGGATTTGTTTTACCCAAAAATCTCCACGGTTGGGAATGTACAACACCACGTGGCGGCCCTTCTTTTCACAGCTGTGCCGTTTTTTGGAGAAGTGCGAACGCATTCCGCTTCCAAGAGCTGCATGGAGTTGGCTCCGATTGTCGAATTTGGATCAGTGCGCAATTGTCACATGACGTTGTAGTTGCGCTGCTTTTTGTTGCCATGCCTGCCTCCAACTTACACTTGGAATGGATGACCGAAATGATAGGTTTGACAGCAGACATGGAGTCTTTGCAGCGTGCAGCGTGCTGGCTACTCCCTATTTTTCATATCCGGCGATTTCAATGTTCAGCCTTCATGTCTTGGCGGGGGCCCTGACCCAAGACCGGAAAGAGATTCTGCTTTGTCTGCGTGGGCAGAGAAATTTTCTCTTACGCTTTTGAATCCGCCACTCTACGGCGATTCACCCTGGCCAGTACAATTACCAATCAGGCAGAAAGAGGTGCGTGTCAAAACTGGTCATACCCACCATGGCGCTGGCCAATCTCGTGCTATTGATCTCGTTTTTCGTTCATCAAATTTGAACAGCAACTGCGTGATTCACAATGGGAGACATTGCGCCCAAACCGCATCTTGCCGATGGAGTTCTTGTGCGGATTTCTGCAAAAGTGATCATTTTCTGTTAGAATCCACAGTCTTTATTTCTGCTACGAACGCAACTACAGAACAAGGCAGCCCTGAGCTTTTCCCTGCGCAATGGCACCTGCAAGCAAGATGGTCGCACGCTTTTCTTGCCATCACACCAGCGCTTGAAGCTTTTGATGCACTTATCTTGGCTTTCATACAGGACCACGACAGCGGAAATTTCACAAAATCTATTCCAGCAAACCTGTGCAGGCGATGGGTCCTTGACAGCTTGTGCTGGATCCAGTGGCTTTTAGGTTCAATTGCAAGAGATGGGTGGGTACACCCTAGTTCATCGGATTTTGTGCCCAAGACGCATAGTTCTGTCCAGCCAAAACGTGAACATGCAGACTGTAACGCCAGTATTTCTGACCAAGTCAAGAAGTCTTTATCCCATGGCAATTTGCCAGCTACAGTGGTAAACAGGTGTTTTCGGTTTCTCAAACAACCTTCTGTACCCTTGCCTCCTCATATGTGTAAGGATGGCCAGGTCCTTTCCAACACTGAGGCTCACCGGGAATGGTGCAATAGACTTCGTAGCCAGTGCAAAGGTCCAAGCTTTCCATCCCCTACTTCACTGCTGGATGCGCAGCATCGAGCGAAATCGATGTTAGGCAGGGCTTGGCAACATCTTGGCAATGGTCGTCTGGATTTCGAGATTTCGCAGCCTCAGGTTTGCGCTGTTGTATCTGAGTGGAAGTCATCCCGCGCAATGCCACCAGATCTTCTACCTCGCGCCGCTTTTTCTTGTGATGCTCAAGCTTGGGGGCTAGTTGTTTGGCATTTGTGCAAGCTTGCAGGTCCTGCAAAATGGGCTCTCAGACCTAGTTTGTGGCGTTGGGCTAGCCTTGGTACTACATACAAACGTGGCAACATACATGATTTTTCTTCTTGGAGGCTTCTTTTCATCAGGTCACAAATGGGCTTGCTGCAAGAAGGTTTGTTCGCAAACTGCATGCGGCCTTGTATTTGGGGCCATCTTTTGGACGGACAGTCTGGTTACATGCGTGGCACAGATGACCCGCTTTTAGTTTTGACTGAAATTTCACAAGCTCACTTTGCTACACACAGGTGTTTCTTTGCTTTAATGGGTGATTTTCAAAAAGCTTTTCCTTTTACTTGGCGAGAAGACTTGTTGAATTTGGCTGCAAAATGCCAGGGGCTACAAGGGGGGCAATTACACCTTCTTGGAGACATGCTTCAATGTGACATTGTCTCAGTTGGTCTGGCAGGTGATTCTGTTCTTTGCGTATACCAAGGGTTGCCCGAAGGTGGATGCCTTGGGCCTTTGCTGTATCCACTTCTTCCAGATTCTGTGACCCGTGTCCTTCTCCAACAGCGCTGCTGGGAAAATTTGGCTTGGAAAGGTAACGGCTCGTCTGTTGCAGAGTGGACTGAATCCATAATGCAATCGTTGGCAAGCGGGGGACCACTACCTTCTTGTCGCGATCTGGAACAAAGTGCAGATTTAGAGGCCTCGGCTGCTCGTGCCTTAGATTTGCAATCACCACTGCGGGTGCCTATATTGCTTCACGCAGATGATCCTGTTCTTTTGGCTTCTTCCTGGGGAGAAATGCGCCGCATACTTTCGATTCTTGAACAATGGGCTTTTGAGCATGGTGCGTGTTTTCATATAGGGCCTGACAAAACAGTTGTTTTTCGAATGGGTGGCAGCGGCTCTCACAATCCATTTTTTCTACGCCCTCAACCTTCACAGCCTGTGGCCCAGCTGTCTGTTGGAAGTGGGAAGCATAAATGGCTAGGCTGGTATTGGACTAAATTGGGCGGAGCAGCTGAAACGTTGGCCTATCGCCTGCAAACTGCTTCTGCTAACTTTGCTGCTTTATCTGGGCTGGTCATTGCAAATGCTATCCCATTACCATTTGGCGTTTTTCTTTTTGAAGGGAAAATTGACGCATGTATGAGACCTGGTCGCTGGATGTATGCAGTCATGGCTCCAGATGCTGAAGAAGCATTGAATGCAAAATATGATTCCTGGGCAAAAGCATTTCTCGGTGTTCCTCCGTGGAAATCTGCAAGGGCGGCGTGCTGGGAACTTGGCTGGGGCCTCACAGGCATGGCCCGTGCAGTCTTGGAAGTAGCTTGTCGACGAGCGAAAATATTTGCATGGCCGCACGACGACTGGTACAAGCAAATTTTCTTCCAATCCATGACTTGTCCTACGACTTGGGCAGCTAAGAGCCAAGCCCTCCTCGTTAAATGGGATGTAGATGATTTCTGGGTCGGCGATGTGCAACAAGGCTATTCTGCTTACAGGGCTTATGTACGGGCGCATTTGACAGCACTTTGCAATGCCAAGTTTGCGCCCTCAAACACTGGTTCATTTTTATTTCCTGATGACAGGCCACGGCTCATTTTACAAGCTTCACTCAAATACCCGTGCGGTTGGTCTACATGTTGCGCCATGCGGGCATTATGCCGCTTGCGTCTTGGCTTGTTTACCCTGGGCCACCATAGTGAGGTGGCATCTCTTGCAAAGGAAGTCCAGTGTATCGGCTGTAATAAGTGGACTAGATCCACATTGTCGCATGTTCTTTTCTCGTGCCAAAGGTGGGCCACCATCAGGCAAGAGCTAAACATGGCCTGGCAGCCAAACGGCTCAGATGCTCTTTCTGCCCTGTTGTGTTTGGGCCCTAAGGATGCTGGATTCGACATTCTTTGCCGGTTGGCTTTGGAAATTCAAATGTATACTATTCAATACTGGAAACACAGAACCGGCTCCTTGAGGATCATCCTGCCGTAGGCAGGGGGAAAAGGCGCAGTGACAGGGTCGGAGGCCTGGATTGTACTGATTGAGATTTGGGACTCACTGGTGTGAGTTTCCGTCTTTTCAGTTCCCGGTAAATTTCCTTGCCATACCGGGGCAGATCTTCCCTCATAGCAGGGCCAGGGAAACCACCGAAACCACCGAATTGGGCCAAGAGCCAGGGCTAGTCATTCCCCAATACAGCGAATGCAATACACGGTAAAACTTATTAGACAGCAACTTTGCAAACAAGAGAGGAACCACATTCCAACCAGGTGTCGCTGTTTGGAGCCCAGTTGCCGTCAATCTTCCACGCTTAGATTTGCAAGCGGGAATCCAGAGTAAAACGGATCAAGGCGGGAAAAGCAAAGCATGGTAGCAGGCCAATCCTTTGCCGGAAGCAGTAGCTCGTCAAATGCGTTCAATGCCGAATATCCCAAAACTTGGTTATGATTCTTTTGTAACTAGTCTTGCGAAATATTGATGTTGGTGCCCCCTCCCGTGAAGCAAAGACAAACTGCACCGGAACCATGGTGTCTAGGCCTGGGCTTGCGTGTTTCACGAAGAACTGGTCATGATTCGATGCATATTCATCGTGCATAGCTGGGCAGGGTATTCAAGATTGGCCATGGGAATGAATGAACCCAGCGGTAAACCACCAGATAGATCCATATAGTTTGGATGTTTGGTAGAATAATGAACCTTTAGTCACATTTGACACTCCAAACGTTGACAAACTGTCTGCCAACAAGTTTCTTGTGCCAACTTTTGGAGCAAACATGTGTATGGAAATTGTGCATGCCCAAAGCAATCAGCGCAACTGGTTGAATTGTCCGTTTGGTGTTGATATGTTTGTAGTGTTTTATCACTGTGGCGTAAGAATGGGTTTTTGGTACGACAGCATGGCTAGTTTGAATTCAATTTTGGTGTTCCTGTACGATCCGATCGTATGCAATCCTCCCAGCACTTTGTTGGAAAGTGCAGTGCCACAAGCTCACCCTGCAGCCGGGGGCGCCCTGATCATTTCCTTGCACAGAATGATTGGACCTGCTTTGCAACCTTGATCGCTTGCAGTGCGGTATGACATGTGTCGTTCTCACATGTCAAGATTCCGCAACCATTTTCCAGTTTTGTTCTCAAGCACTTTGATGCATCAAAATGGTTCTAGTTTAAGAATGTTTAACATGTGCAAGTTTGTGCTGAGCAAAGCTACCTCTTCCGTCCTCGTCCCTGATTCTTGCGCTGCTCATATCCGATTGGAGCCAGGCAATGACGATCTGAGAGCCGGCGGCGTAGCCTTGCTCGCCGTGGCAAGCAACATCCCTGTGTTAACACGTTTGGTTTGAAGGGTTGGATGGATACGTTATGGACAAATACGTGCTTCGAAATTAACACTGGAACAAAAAAACACATACAAACACACACACACATACACACACACGCACGCACACACACACACACACACGGAAAAACCCAAAATGTTGGTGAAGCGACCTGCTCAAAGGCTTGCAACTGTGCAGTCACGCTGTTCACTCTTGAGATTTGAATGTGGTGGCAGCGGGGTTTTTTGCCCCCCAGGCCCCGAGTGATCCTCATCGAAACCGTGACAGCTAGAGCTTCTTAGACTTGAAATTCTCAAAAAAGCCAATTAGACCCTAGGCCACCCCAGCTCCTAGGAGGAACCATGATGTTTGGGACACCTCAATAAACCACACAGAATTTTCGTGTCAGTAAGGAGGGAGGAACCCTGGCTACCGACGCAGCAACATCCCAAGGAAGGTCAACACCGTGCGAAGATGAGCTCAGGATTACCCTTACAATCATGAGGGAATTATGGTGGTGCAGATTTTTGTCGCTGTGTGGTTGATGAGATTGGATATGGTCAGTGCCAGCCAATGAAAAAACCGTACAAGGGAAGCCATCATGATGACCCATGTTGGGAAAACCTTTTGAGCAACCATTGTTGTAGCATGTTGTAGCATTGTTTATGTTTTGTTGCTATCTACTGCTAGCCATCAGTAACCACTATGAAGTTTGTTGCTACCACCTCTTATCATACAAAATCATTTGCCAAATATGCTAGTCGTGGTTCATCATGGTCAACCGCTATTAGCCATTCTCAACGAAGTACAAACCATTGTCAACCAATTGTGAAACTGCACAGAGAGAGAGAGAGAGAGTATCCCAACCAGCAGTAGGTGAAGATGCTGACTTCCAAAATAGAATTGCCGGAAGCAGGAAAATCGCTGTGTTTCCGCGAAGATTCTAAAGATAAAACATGCTGACTTTCCACGGCGGCCGATTTTCACGGAGCCCACTGAACGATCGGCTGGACGGGCGCGTCACTGTCTCCCCACTGCGGCGCGCAAGCACCGACTTGGAAGTTCAAGTGGCAAGACCATTAGGCAAGGAGAAAGGGCAAACATGCGCACAGTATCACACCATCAGCAATGGCAGAATCCGTACAGGTGATATGATTGTATGTGTTCATGATACTTCATGCTTGGCAACGAGCTTACTTGATAAGTTTCTTTACAGTCTATATAGATTCTATTTTGATTGCCTTGGGTTGCTGACCGATTGCGGTCTGAAGGGTTAAGAAGGAAGCCTAGCATCATGTGTTTGCAGGGTGGACTGCACCGCTTTTTGCAACCACACTATGCTCATGATGCCAAAGGTGATGCACTTATAAAGTTGGGGCTGCGAACCCATGACATCATCAGAAACAGCAGCACGGTCATATTGCTGTCACATTGCTGTTTGTAAAGGACCGGGCTGCTCTCTCCAATGCTTGAAAGTATGATCAAACATCTAGTGTGCATATGTTTGATATCGATCAAAAATCCATCATAGACGTGTGCAGCGTTCTTGGTTGCTTTTTAGTAATGTTGCTTTTGCAAACATACTCCATGTCTGCAGCTGCTTTCAATAGTTGTTCAAAACATGACACCAGTACTGGGTATCATCCATTTGTATGCCAGAAACGGTCCGTCATGAGTCATTAGTCATGATATGTCCTATGGTTGGTCAGAAATTATCCCAGCTAAATCATCTAAATCATCGTCAACCATCAGTTGGTTAGTCTCCGTGTTATTGTTGATTAGTACCCCCTATAGATCATCATCAACCATCCGCCACCATTAGATCTATGATGTTTCTCATGTGTTTTGCCGCAGTGCAATGTGGGACAGGCGTCCATGGCCGGCACATTCCTCCACCGATTTCGGCTACGAAAAAGTGTGCACCACGCGTCACAACAGTGGAGACATCAGCACAGCCAAATGAATGGACTTGGGGTCTCTGAATATAGAGCTGTATAAATAGAACTCCCAAAGGTGTGTGTTTTCTATTCTACGCAAATGCGGCATTCTGAAAAACAAACCGTTTGTTGTATTGAAACATATTGAAAACATTATTCAGCCTTCTATGGAATCCAGACGTTGGTTCATCTCAATGTCATGATGTTCCAGTTGCTGCATGTAGAGACAGGTCCGCGAACTGCTGAGCGGCTATTCGTTAGTGTGGGCAACAGAGGACCAGTCAAATCGTTTCAGTCAAGTCAGAAGCACCGTGAAATCAATCATTTAAACAAGTGATAGCTACATATTATAATTACACCAGAAATAAATAGGCGATAGACCAATCTGATCTTTGGGCATGTTTATGGGCCGTGCGACACCGGCACATCCCTAGCCTAAGTTTGGTCGCCAATCCGTCACTTGCTGCAATGGTTCTAGCCTTCAGGAACCTAACTTGTAGGTAGCAAGGTTGATCAATTTAGCATGTGCTCGTCAAGTGATCCGTTAGTTTCCCAGCGAGTGGTAGCTGGATGTAGCTGGGTAACCGGGTCAGACACCATCCATGGGGTGATCGAGGCTGATGGTTCCTTGAGCTTGGTGAACATGGCCTGATCCTGAGCCACGACCGTCCCAGTTGGCGATGTCCCCGTGTCCTCAGCTTGCAGGTCTTCCATGCCCCAAAAAGTATGGCCAAGTACCTGTAGCGCCATGAGGGAGACCAGCACCAGTTACAAGGAACTTGACTTGATCCCAAGAAAGAGTCTCAGTTGATGAGATGATTCGGTTGAATTCATTGGCAGATCTGAGTTGAATTCTTCTTGCAAAGAAAGACTCATACAGATGCCAGCAGCTACGTGGGCCTGCACGCCTTCGATGAGGTCACGGCATTGCATCGTTTAGCCAAAGCCCGCGCCTGAGGGACAAAACAGATCACCTGAGGTTCACGAATGAAACGTCCAAGTGGATCTCCCGGTGCCCCTCCAGTTACCATTGAAGTTGTTCTGGTCGTTTAGGGCATCTAGAAGAGGTGCCAGATCAGACATATGATCACACTTCATGATTTTTGAGTACATCCTGTGTTGTAACAAAGGTATACAAAGGTCCCAAAACTTGCCAGCTAGGTTTCTCGCTGACTTCATGGGATGTTGCATGCAGAGTCCGTGCCAGGTTTCCCTTTGCAATCACGCATGGATGTTGTATGCTTTGCTTGCTGTTGGAATCACATTTTACCCAGGTCGCATCTAACATGGTGAAGATGTTGACCGGTTAAGCCATGAGGATGACGATAGCGACAAAGTGGCGATAGCAATGGCAATATGGTAATTTTATGTAATTTTGCTGTGGAGAGTAATGCTTGTCTAGCATGTCCCTTATTCTAAGCCATCACTTGCCAATGTTACATATGTATCCCATAATATCCGTCATTGATGACAATCAATCAGTATGGACCATTCAGCAACATGCTTAATTGTTGCCATGGTCATCCGTTGTAGTTCCTGCTAACCATTACCGACCGCCTTTTGCCATTCGCGGTTTTCCCATTGCCAAGACCACCGGCCAGCAGCAAGAGCCCGCTTCTCAGAGATAGCAATCGATCACAACGAATCATGGCAATTGCAGTGATCATGGGATACTGGAGTATCTCATCCACAGAGTGGCATTGGATGGCAAGAGCTCGCTTCCATCCAAATTCCTCCACAGAGATCCACAGAGTATCAACGTCCAGATCTCGAAGCGATGATCCTCATTCCATGCCAACATTTGATATTTTAAACACTACCCGAGAGATCCCGAAAGAAATTCTACAATCTCGCGCTGGAATGGGAGGGTAGTGAATCTCTTGCATAACTTGATCATCATCCTGGTTGATTGAGGCCAATCACACCTACATTGGAATGCAAAATGTGGCAAGGTTGTTTTCCCTGTGCTTGTTGAGCAAAAAAAACATTTTGAGATGGCTTAGAGCCACCCACCAGTCATCAATGAACCATGGATTGACCTTTTCCCAGACCTGTTCCTAGCTCGCGTTGAGCGTCCCTCTCCCAGGCATCGATCGCGGGCCTTATCTCGAAAGTGACTTGGCAGATCTTGGCAGCTTGTGGCTCATGTTGGATGTCCGGGGGTCACCTAACCACCAATACTTGTATAGAAGCTCCCAGCTGGCTGCTTCCAGGGTGTCTCCCAGGGTGGTAGCATACACAAAGATACTGTGACTCCTTTTCGTTTCTTTGCTTCATTGGGTAGATGATGGTAGGTGTGTGTGTGTGTGTGTGTGTGCATGTGTGGGCACGATGTTCTAGCGCACTTATCTCGCATTGCTTTTGTCAGCCATGCCATCGTTTTTCCACCGCCACAACTCTGTCAAAAACCCTCAGATCAGCCTCAATCAACAAACGGGTGGGTCTTCGCTGTTCACACTTCTTTGGTGACGGTTGGTTCTGTTCTTCTGGTGTGCAATTTGGTTGCTGAAGCTGCGCAGTATTCCAAATATTTGGGAGGGACCGCGATAAGAGCTGTGAAGCCAGACTGCCTTTCCAAGCAGGTTGCATACCAAGTCGGGAAACTCAGAGATGACGAGGGAGAGAGGGTATGCGCTGTTGGTAGGTATCCAGGGCGGTGATTGGCTGAGGTAGACGTAGAGATACATAGAACCTTTGTTTACATTGTTGCTGAGCTGTATGAAAAGGAAACCTATGGGCATGATGATATACATTGCTCAACCCACGATTCACATTGAATTACACCTAATTTGATATGTGCCTTTTTGAGCCTATTTGAAGTGGCCATATTATATGTACTATCATTTTTTCTACATTATCGGTGATTGTTGGCTGGTGGACTTAAGATGTTCCCGTCAGTTTGAAGGATAGATGAGACACTTGCTGTTGCAATGGGTTGTGACAGAAACAGGGGTCATGTACGGTAGATGCACACCAAGGCAGTCAATCGTGTCAATAAGCTGATGTTTTCAACGAATCTGCAGATTTAGTCGTGCATACTGCTGGGCAGTTTGTACAACTGCCCGTAGGTAATGCAGGTTCAACGTCCTATTCGACTTACCCCCGTGCAATGCCACCCAATGTCACCCAAGCAAGGTTTCTGAGGTAGTGCTGGTTACCAAGGCAAAGAGAGCACACCAATCCATTGTTGGGTCGCCAGAGGTACTGATTTCTCCAAACATGCGTTTTGCCCGGTGAAGTGAATTCTCCTGGCATCGTGCTTGTACAATTCACTTCAAAGTTATCGACTTCGCAGCGAATCCAATCCTAAAGGTTTCCCATAGATAAGCCAATCCCGGCAATGATGCTGGATTGATCTATATCATTCACTAGTCGCTCTTCTTTACCATCGTCAGATTGCCGGCGTCAAGATGTTTGCCCGCATCAAGATGTAACGGTACATAAGATATTATTTTTATTTATATCATATTATGCCTTATATATAAGTATATTATTTAAACTTATATATACTAAATCTGCCGGCGCAACAAACAACACCCTCATTCCGGAATCAAGCATCCATCAGGCTCTCTCAAGCCTTGGCGTTGGAGCAATCACAGCAGGTTCGCGGAAAGCTGCCATAGCACCTGGCAGGTTTTCTTATGAGGGCAATTTTTTTAGGGAATTTGTTTTTTTTAGTTTGGGGAATTTTTCCCAAAACAATTTCCAACCCATTTCCGATGGGAGCCAACTGCCACCCACTGCCTAGGGCTTTCCAAACCATCATTTTGATAGGTTACAACTAGTTACAACCCAGAGTTTAGTGGGTAAAAGACTTCTTTTTTCATGGCTTTTGGGGGCCCATGGTGTGTAGCAGGGTACACAATTGCTAAAGATTCCCGGGTATACCACGGATCAGTGGACACCCTACTGCAACGCAGTTGATGGGAAGGTTCCAATCCGCACGTGGTCGAACACCGTCGGGGCCGCCCAGTGTGCAAATTGGACCCTGTGTGGGGCGGAAATGTGGTTTGTGCCTTGGGGAGTTGCTACAAATATTGTGACTCAAGATTTGGCTAATATCTAGGTAGTGCACTGGGTTGGGTGGGTGGTTGCGATGGAGTGGTTGGGTGATTGGGTAACTGCTTGATACATCTTGATACTAAGATGTGGCACTGCGTTCTGCATTCGACAAGGCAACAATGGGCAGCACTTGTTGAATTGTGTGAGGCCTGGGCATTGGCAAAGCTTAAACTGCAGGCAGGGTCGCCCAGTGAAATGTCACGTCCTGTGCTTGGTTTAATCGGTTGATGCTGCTTGCTCACTTTCTTCGGGCAGTTTTGAGAACGTACTGTATTTGATGGGTCGTTGTTGGGAGTTTGCCAGGTAAGTAGTTACAGCAATCTCCAATCCTTTGACTCATCACTGTGAGTAGTCCAGTCGAAAACAGGGGTACCACTCAGAAGTGGCTGATCATACATGCTTGGTGCCCCACCATTTGTGGGGTCAACGGGCTTTTACTTGGATGTGCACCCCCACTTAGTAAGTGGTCACTGGCCATGGTTTCGTAACGGGGTTAGTTCAGCTACCTTATAGGGGTAAACTACCATGGCTTCACTTACCCCAGGTGCACATCCAAGTACCAGGGACTTTCCAAGGCTGTTCTCAGCCTTGGGATCCAGGATGAAGCTCTTTTTCAGATGGCGGGCGAGGCCTTGAAATCCAATCTGGACCAGGCGCCGTTGGGCTTTGCTTCAACTCGTGGGCGCCGTTCAGCCACCAATGCACCATTTCCCAGATGCTCCATGTATGGCATATTTACCTACATAACTGGGTCATATTAGAATTTCTATAGGTAAATGTAGGTAAATATGCTATACATGGAGCATTTGGGTTTGTTCAGCAAATGCTCAGAGTATTATACAGTTTGGACATTTAATCTCTAGCTGGTTTTACCGATCAAATCGAATCGCAAGGGAAATGGCTACACCATCATGCTCTGATGGTTTTAGACTACAAGGGCAATTGCTAAATCATTCAATCATTGTACAGAGACATGTTGCTGGTTGTGTTTTGGCTTTGCCGCATCAGATGCCGGAGTTTGGAAGGATGAGATGAAGCTTGTGCCATTGCTTCGCAGACAGCCATGAAGTCCCTTGCGGACAACCATACAAATGCTGGCAGCCCCAAGCTCCCCACATTGGTGTGCATATACAGTGCCACCATTCAGATTAGTGTATACCCGATTGGGGCAGCCTTGAATTATATAGCTTTGATCATGCTGAACAACATTGCCTGACATCACGGTGCTGATTGCAATTTTTCTGTGCACTTGTTAGCATTTCAACCTCGTGTTTGATCCGCTTCCGGCCGTCACTCGAATGTTGAGTGGCGGAATTTGCTTCCTTGAGGGTTCACCGCAGGTTCGGCCTCAGGAGCTCGCAAACATCATTTGGGCTTTTGGGGCCGGGGTCCCCGGATTTTGTCACCTGCTGGTGTTCTGTGGGGGTTATCTTTGCACGTTGCCACTGCTACATTGTTCCTTGAAGGTGCTCTGATTGCAGGAATCCTCCGACCAATGCTGAATCTGCAGCGCTGCATTGATTTTTTTTCATGGGTTACCGGTGAAATAGTTGGGTATTGGCTTTCGACAACCGTTGATCAAACAACCATTGTTGTTACTGGATTCTTCTTTGACTCGTGTGGCCAAACATTTCCCGTGACCATGCGTGGCTTCGTGTTGGGCTTTGTCAGTTGCTTGAGATATCCACTCCCCAGATGTAAATGTCCCGGTGGTTGGTTCCTCATTGTCGGACACAAACGCTAAACTACAGACAAATGAACTATCATTAATAATCAGCTTGGCATAATTAGCGATTCAACTGTGAAGAGCAACCCTTCCTTGGGGCTGATGAAACGTAGGAACCAACCTACAGTAGTTCCGCAGAGGGGTGCCATTTGTGTATCACATTTTTGTCAACCGCCATCTTTGCGGCTTCAAGTTTCACAATGTGTGTGTATGTACCCGTGGCTTTGAAGGAGGCTGGGTTGGTGTCCAAATTGTGGACTTACAAAGGGGGATGCCAAGGGTGTTTTCATTGAAACCGCCATGGGATGGCTTGGTGGTGCCTCTGCGTGTGGACCGTGGATGGCGGTGGTTGCCTGAGATTGTCCATCGGTGCACCGGGGTTGGGACCCAACAAGGTTGCTTCTTGTCCCGGAGGATCGTTGGGATTGCTGGTGTAGTTGGCATGTCCTGGCAGGATAATCGGACAATCGAGCACACTATATTGCCGTTTTCCTGAAATTTACCGTGTACAGGATGTAATCGAGCACATCATATCGCCCGTTTCCTTATCTGTCCCCTATATATTATGACAACGTTTATGCGCAGCGGGTTGTGAGTTAGTTCATGCTGAGGCCACTGCTTTGGGTGCAAAGGTTTTGGACTTGGAGCAGTGCCTCAGCTGCTACCACGACTTGTCCCTGGCGGGGCCCCATGGTTTGTAAAGTGCGGCCTTCAGTAGGACGATGCTCAACTGGTAAGATCTTGTAGCTTACCGTCATGGATTTTGATGGATACCCAATGGATGATACGACTAAGTCACGTGGCTGAAAATTGCCAGTGCTGCCAACAAGCGGACCAGCAACCACCAGTGACATCGGTCAAGGGATCGTTTCGATGATTAAAGGAGCTGTGCGAACATGTGCAAACTAATGCGTCACTATGCGTCACCGCTATAGCATGGCCGGAGGTCGTCAATAAACCGTGACCCCACAAGTGGGGCAGGTAGCTTGTAGCACTTCAATGGTGCCATGGTGAGGGTTGGAAAGCATAAGCTGAGACTGATGATGATGAGCAATCAGGCCAAAAAGCACCATTTGGTTGAAGGTAAACCAACTATAGATGGTAGATTGTCTACTCCAAAATGAGTTTAACAGAGAGCAAGTGGATCCATTGCGGTAGGAGAAGAAACCATGCAAGCGTCTAAAACGCCTAAGCGTGATGATCAATATCTTTGAGCTTGATTGAAGCCGCCAAGTGTTGATGCTGAGCGCCCTGTTGTGTGTCAACCTTTCAACCTTTGGCACCAGGTCAGCAAGATTGAATTCACCAGCTGTCCAATTCATGTCCCTCGAAAGGTGACAGACTGTCCCTTTTGAAGTGACTAGCTCTAGATGGAGGATGTCGCAAAGGATTAATTCTCTAGAAAACTGACCTGGAAACTGAAAATCAAAAAGCAAATCCACCATTTATAGTTCACCGGTTTACCTTTGAAACATGTGTCATGTTTAGCTTCCAACTTTAGCTTCCAACTTAGTTTTCCAGAGGGTGCCCATTTTGATATTGCTCAAGGCTTACCAGGAAGAAACACATGGTCAGTTGTGAGTTGTTCCCAGCGACGGGTAGCCGATTGGGTGAAGTGGGCACCCTGCTGTCTCCCAAAATGGCCCACTTTTCAGCAGGGAGTTCCCACTATGTTGTCTGAAGTAAAACCATTGATGAAAATTCCTATCTGTCTCAAAGTCACCGCAAGCAGTGTTTGAGCGGTGCAACTGTTGGTTTTCGACCCGGAAGTTACACAGAAACCAAGATATATATTCCTGGCCGGTTGGTCGTTTTAAACATGTTATATTCTCCCCAGCCGTAGTAAGTATCAACAAATGGTTGGTTGACTAAAATCTCACAGGGGTTGAAACCAGGGTTTGCCACAGAAGAACGCTGGAAATTGCTGGCATTGTTTGCATTCCCCTTGCATTGCTTGATCTGCTGAAGCAAATGACTCTCGCGGCAGCCAGCATTGATCTTTTCGGGGCATAGGTTCCACATCGGTTTTCCAGGCTTCCTGGGGGTTCCTGGGGGTTCCCGTACCAGAAGCGACCCCTAGGGTGAACTACCCTTGGCCCGTTCCTCGACCACCCTCACAGCTCAAGGTGCATAGGTCACTTGCTGCAGAGGTCACAGGAGGCTCCTTTGCATGGGTCGAGGATCTGGGACTTTGCTGGTAAGCCTTAAGCAGCCAGGCATCAGCATTCAGAACGGGCCTTAAGAGAAAACCAAAGAAGCCAGGCATCAGCGCCAACGCAGCAAATCAATCAATGGACTCATAGAAGATCACAGCAAGGCATCAGGGAATAGTTTGTTGATTGGTGGTGATGACTAAGGCCGGCATCGAGGGATTCAATTCAAGCTTGATTTCAGATTTTGACGCATGTGCATGCTCATCGTCAGTAACCTGACCAATGCTCAGTTCAACCCATCCGGGTACTCAATTTTATGCCAATTTCAGCTTCTCAATAGATGCTTCTATAGATGCTTCTTGGTGCAGACATGTGTAAACGATTAAACGGATGTCTTTTGCAGAATATTTACGACATAATGCATCTCAAGACAAAGGCGAAGGTACCTCCGGATGGTTTTCTTGAATGTGGGTCCCTCCAATCAAGAGAACGTTTGAGAAATTTCTTAGGTAGATGGTTTGCATATGTTTTTCACAGGGTTTGCAGCCGCATTTGGTTGTTTCAAACGCTCAAGCAATCCTCCCCAACGACCAGCTCGAAGCAGATAACGGTGAGCACATCTTCGAGAAACCCATGCAACATCATCAAGAAATGTAATCTTTGCCTCAGTGCCTGTAAGTTTGAACCCAGTTTGGTCGCATTTGCATTGGCACTTTGGAGTCACCACGCCTTCGCGCCGAGTTTGAAGTTCAACACCTGTCCAACATTGCCGAGCCCTTACTGGCCACTGTCCGACTGTGCTGTAGCAGCTATTTGCTGCCGCCTATGTCACTTGCATTGGTTGGTTGATGGACAATTCTGCAGCAAACTCTGGTTATGGATTGTCATGAGGCTTCCTGCCAATTATTGTCGTAACATCCAAGAGCCAATTGGTGGTTTCTCAAGTCACAGGGGTACCCCCAGATCATCCAATATTAACAATTTCTCGTATTAAATCAACTTTTTTTTTTTGGCTCCCCTATTTCAAGAAGCCACTTTTTTTATGTGAGTTCCAAACATGCCATGAATCACGCAAGCGCCGTTCAAGCTGGCCTCGTTGCAGCCGCAAAGCTTTTTGCTGAAAAAACCAGTGCGGTGCGACATCATGGGGCAGGACTCACAGGCGGGCATGGAAGATGGGGCTGCTGGGGCTTGACGGTGGTTGTTTGATGCTATCAATTACTTTTCTAGTTCCCGTTTCATCAGCATGAGCATTTTCGTAGTGATCAGGAACCATACGAGGAACTTGTTAATGATTGGTGAATATCTTGCTGGTGCTGAATCTTGATCTAGAAGTGATGCAGATTCAGAAATGTTTTGCGTTTTTCAAGCGAACCATTGCAACTGATGGTTCTAAGCACGGCTTCCAACCAAGCCAGCCGCTTTGGCCAATCAGCTGGAACAAGATCTCGTGTGGGTCCGTGTGGGTGTTTGCTGGTAACTCCAGGTATTTGATAGCATTGTTGTATGATGTTGTATGTATATTTGGTGGTTTCTCAAAATATGGGTACCCAAAAATGGTTGGCTTCTTTTTGAAAATGCTGGATGATTTTGGGAGGCCTTCGATTTTGAGAAACACCCATTTTTGTTTTGTAATCAACTTATATCAATGTGATTTTTAAGGCACCTGGCCTTGATCGTCAGAAACTTCTTCGCCACGATCGGATGAACTCGTTGGCACCAGGCAGCACCGAGCTTTCTGCATTTGTTGGCTGTCGCAGCTGATGGTGCCAAAGGGGGAGGTTTTGCTCGTGGACATCCGCCTCTTGGGATGCTCAGCTGTTTGATCTCTTGGGTTTTCTATTTGGGTCATTTCATTTGTGCCAACGTGGTTTTAGATGGTTTAAGTATAGTGCAACATAGTGCAAATATTTGTTTTTCAAGTCTAGTGTGTCTTCTCCACACCGCGAGTGGCTTTTGTTCTTGAATTTTGCTCGGCAGCGAGAAGAACGGTAGTTGCAGCAATGTGGGTAACGCCGTTGGCATCATGGAGTTCTAGACATGTTTGTGATCAAGAGTTTTTGTTTGTCAATTCTCTGGAAAGCTGGCAAGTGGCATACATTTCACCATCGCCACATACTGTTTATGTAACTGACGTTCGGTATCATGACATTTTTGAAGACAGTCACGCGATCCACACGTTGCATTCTTGGTCAATTTAGCTTATTTCTCCGCATGGCCTGCAGAGTTGGTTGCTTTGTTGCCATTTACTGGGATGAATTATGGGACAAGACATTTGGGTTGCAGGTCCTGCCGCAGGGAGTGCTTTATATTAAACAGATGTGCGCAGTCGCTGCGCCAGTGTGCATACAAAGATGCTGCTTTGGCAAATGGCATGGTTTGTCGAGAAGTGACTGCATGCACATTATTTTATTGGAATTGTGGCTGCTTGCAATCGTGAGACTCCGCATGTCAAATTTGCAATGTTAACGTTTGTCAAGAAGCATCAAGTCACATAGGCACACATGGGCTGTATGTTTCACAAACCTGACGCGGTATGTGACAGTGAGCATGTGGATCAAAGCTCCCATCACTCGTCTACGTACATTGATGTTGTTCCCTCCATCTCGAAATGTACATGTTTTGCTGTTAGAGTGACACTGTTTTTGGATGGGTCAAAACACAGAGATTGATTTGCGGGCCCACAGGTTTTTTTTCCCTCACAAAATCTCACAAATAAACATGATCAACATATATCAACATGATTTTCCCTCACAAATGAACATGATCAACATATATCAACATGATTGATGGTGTTGCCTGGTGCCTCATTCATTCCCTGTCTTCCGTGGTGGTGCCCTCTTTGAGCCGCAGCACCAAAAAGCGTCCGTGCCCGCTGGAGAGGCTCCCCCCCGCCCCAGACCTTTCGCTTGCGCTGGGACCAACCCTTGAGGTCCACCAGGGAACCAACGAACGGGGGACGCTTTGGAGATCTGTGGGTCATAGGTGGGCCATCACTGGTGGTCATAGGAATGAAGCTGGTGGATGGAATAACGCCTTGGAAACTGGTGGATGGAGCTGGTGATTCGCTGGTGGTCATAGGAATCACTGGTGCTGGTGATCTATGGGTCGTGAATCACGGGTGATTTTTTGGCGTCATCTAATTATGTAAACTGTGAATCACCGTGAATCTGGGTCAACACGCTAGCAGGTTCACAAAAGAACAATTCAGCTACTGAGAGCCGATGAATTGAACAAATCATGTTTAGTCTTGCGTGAGACGTGTTGTCATTGACAATCTCCCAACAGAACAAGCTCACCCAATCATGTGTTTTTTGTTTTCTTCGCTCATTGTAGTTAATTTGGTTGATTAATCTTTTTGCGCCCCTTGTTTTCTTTTGATTCTTCGGGTATGCGGGAGCTTTCCAGCAGGGCTGAATTTATGCCTATTGCTTGGCAGGGAACTCCAGGTTTAACAAGTGCTGCAGGGCATGTTGATAATGAAACCTGAGTTGCTCCTGATTTCTGTGTGGTTGGGTTGACTAATTATGCACTAGCAAAATTCCCCAATCATTCAGAATCCCGATGCCCCCAAAAAAATTCAGAGGGCACAATGGGAATCACCAAAATACAGCAGCTTCAGGCGCTTTGCTCGTGCCTATGCCGTCTTCCGAGAGCTTTGCAACGGCCCAAGCCGAGCGGGGATGGTTCACACTTGGCGGATGCTAATTATGCACGTGGTATTCTGTGAGAACTGGGGGTTCATCAAAGGGGTGTCCATCACCATCGGCCACAAATGATTCAGTATATTTTAATTGGAAATATATAGATTTCATTGGATGTCATGGGGTCAATCTAAAACATTGTGAGCTGCCTGTCATTGCGATGCTGGCTTCAAGAGGCCGCCCTTTTCTTTCCTGTGCATACCTGAGGCTCCTGAGCTGTGGTGTTTTTATTTGCCAGGCAAAAAACATACAGTATTACCCCCGAAAGCGGTGAAAGGTGAAACAAGAAGGTGCCAAGCGGGGTTCACCATACAGCGACCAGCTGGTTGTACCAAAAGATTTTGAACAGGGAAACCATGATGAACAAAGATGTGGCAGGGCGTGCCCGCAAACTACAAAGGGCACCCTTAAAAAGGATGCGTTGTGTGTTCATTGTTCCTCTTCAACACGTGCTTGATGTGCTCACAGCATTAGCAGTTGCGGCAGCAACAATAGCGTTTGTCCTGCTGGGGATGGCAAGGGTGCCAGAGGTGGCTTAGCAGTTTCTATGTTGGTTGCTGGCTGCATGGTGCTGCAAGACTAAGATGCTGCAAGGTCTTGCGGAAGCCATTCTGCCTGTCTTCGTATGCATGGGTCTATCATGTGTTGATGCCCTGTTTTCGTTGCCATGCGCAAAAGGCGCCATGAATTTCTATATGTCAAAGATGCAGACAGGGCTGACAGCAAATAAGATCTCTTTCAGCACGGTCTTTTCTCATGAGAACCACATGGAGAGTGCCGGCCCCAGCCACCTGTTGAGTAAGATGGAGGTGTTGCAACGCTATCAAGTGTATCCTGTGCCAACACGTCTGACCTGAAAGGATGCCGCCTGTTTGTGAGGTCCAAAGTTGGAGTCTACGTTGCGATTGTCCGGGGCCTGATTCAAGGGTGGCCAGGGATGGCGCGTGATGTGTGTGCCCTTGGATAGATGAACTTGAACATACAAGACACACTAAATTGATTAGACAGGGCGTATGTCAGTCAACGTCTTCCATGAGCAAAAGCTCCAGCAGCTATTTTCGCTTTGGTTCGTCAAGTGCTGCAGGTAGATCAAGTTTGTCAGGTAGACTGACTCCTCAAAAGACTAAGCGCAATTTGGTGTCAGCCCCACTTGTCGCTGCAGTCGCCATAGGTCGACTTCAGAACACCCTGAGCTCGTCGGCTGGCTGCAGGGAAGGGTGCGGCAGGGGGGGGAAAGCTGAGCCGCAGCCAATCAGCACTTGAGGAGCTGGACAACGCTGTTAACATGAGGGCCTGGTGTCACACAGATTGGACGGTTTCTTGGCGTGGTTGCCAATCTGATGCTGTAGACGATGCTTCAGTTAAATGTAAGCCTGAGAAGGGGGCCGGTAATCCCTGGTTCTCTACTTTTTCAATGCGTGTTTGCATCAAAGTTGTTCTTTGATGTGCTGACTGAACCGTTCGAGACTGTCTCAGTGACTGTGGTGGCTGAATGTGACCCTGAGCCTGGCAACAACTCTTTGCGGGCTGAGTCATTGCACAAGTACTGCCAAGACGAGGGGTCTGGAGACGCACAGCGATTAAGTATTGAATCGCTTGTGCTGGATGGTTTGTCCATAGATGGCATATTTCTGCCAAGCTCAAAAGGCCATTATGGGGTGATTCATGAGCACCAGCAGCAAAATCCTCACGTGGACCTGCAGCAATCTATAGATGTTATCTTCGAAGCGGAATGCACTGGAATGCAAATTTACTACCTGGCAAGGCTAGTTTCCTCGTGGTTGCTTATCAGAATTCAAGCCTTTTTATTTAATGCCATCAGAGCCATGTGATGGATGCAAGGCACCAAGGCGCATTTTTCTGGGCTATGAGTCAACATTAAACTAACATGTACATCCGGCATTCTAAAATGTTTGGCATGGCTTGGCCAACATCCCATCAGTCACATATTTTTTCATAGGAATAGATCCTGCGAGCATGCCATGCCAGTGACATCATCTCAACGATTGCTGACCAAGGACTTGGATGCCACTGCCAGCACTTACGCCTTTTGTGACGGTCAGGAAGTGCTTTTCACTGCCTGGAACCCAGCGGAGCAATTCACGGCACCACAAAAGGATTAAATGGATGAAGTCTCAGCTATGCACGGTCCAATACATGTCTTACACCCATGATTTATATATGAGATGTTTGAGGGATGACGTGGATCATTATACTTGGCAATCCTATGGTATTCTATTTTTTGGCATTATGATACATTATGATATTTTTTTGCTCACAATGACAGTGCTATAGAACATTAAATATGAAGCATTGAATTATTCTGGGTCTACCCCTGCAACTTTCATGTGTTACTGGCTTCCTTGTGTTGGATGCCCGCTTACCATTGTTGGGGCAGCTCCACATTGCAAGCCCGATGATCAATTTAGAGGCAAAAAAAGCTTTGCTTGGGAAGTTGGCATGAGGCTTGCACATCACATATGGTTTTCTTTTTCAAGCAATTCACATTGATCCAGTTTAACGTTATCCATGCAAGTTGTTCCAAGACCCCATATCGAACAACATCAGACAGTGAACCCCCCCCAGGAGGTCTAGGAGAAGTCACTGCAGTATCCAGAAGCTTGGAACTGACAACAGGCATCCTACTATACAATCTCTTGTACTAGTAGACCCAATTTTATTGGACTTGATGCTGCTCCTATGTGTGGTGTGAATGTTGGATGAAAGTGCCACATGCTTGGTTTCAAATGGCAGGTTCTCAGAAATTCTGGTCGTTCGGAGCATTTCGAGTCATATGTTTGCCAAGGTAAATCTATGTCAATTTTCATCAAGCACTATATGCTGTGAAAGCATCGCTGCGATTGAGAACCTACCCCATCCCCACGTTTGATCGAACCTGAGATTGTCGAGCACGGAGCAGTACATCTAAGCGCACGTGCAATCACACGCAAACATACCTTGAATGTATTCCAAGATTTTCCAAGTGTCCTTGAATGTATTTCCGAGTGTGTCTATGAAAAGTCTGGAAATGGAAATCATATGTTGCTCATCGTTGCTCAATCTCCATTTTTCCATTTGCAGTCAAATGTATATTAACTATATTCGGTGATTTATTTACCTAAAGTTCTCATACGTGTATATTTTTTCCATACTGTATGTGATTATGGATGGTTAACAAGTCAAACAGGCGACTAACAAAGCGGTGCAAGCACTTGACACCTATTTTTGTCGCAGGTTGTCGCCGGATCGGTGACAACCCACTCCATCGGATTTTGCCAGAGCATTTCAGCTCGGCATCCTCCTCAGGGTGGGTCGTGTAAACAAGGGAGGGCTTAGAAGGCAGTACCCTAGTGCTAGCCTACAAAACTTGAGCCAAGCACCAGTGGTCATGTTAACCTTCCATTCTAGCGAATTCCCAAGTTAACAAGTCAAACAGGCGACTAACAAAGCGGTGCAAGCACTTGACACCTATTTTTGTCGCAGGTTGTCGCCGGATCGGTGACAACCCACTCCATCGGATTTTGCCAGAGCATTTCAGCTCGGCATCCTCCTCCTGTCAAGGCGTGTTTTAATTAAAGAAAACTAACGCATACAAAAGGGGTTAAGGGACAAGTGGAACACTCATGCACGAGACCTGCCCTTCCCTTCTTTGCTTGCAAGGCTGACACACGCATCCTGCCGCCCAGGAGGCAGCAATGATGCACCAAAAGTGCAAAAGAGTATGAGCTTCTGCCTGGCCGCTGTGGAGCACAGCCGGGCAGCTTGAAAAATTGAATTCACAAAGAAAAACCTGTGCCTGTACAGTCAGACAGCGGCTACTGCCCAA
>VSDK01015717.1:194839-258018 GCA_009767595.1 Symbiodinium kawagutii
GATCGCTTTCGATGGAATTCCTCAGGTGGAGCACCCGGGGGTGCTAAGCCCCATGCACACATGGCCATTGGGACAATCTTTGCCCCTGTTTTCGCTTTCAGCTTTTGCATGCAAGGGAGATCCCATAGCTTGGGGTAACGTCCACTGGGAGCGCTGCTTTCAATGCAGAAAAGGCGACCATTGTCATAAAGGCGGGTAGCTAGCTCTGCGGCGAACTCCGCATCTTCGTTGCCTTGGACCTCGGAAGGTCGACTTCCGTCACCTGAGGGGTTGTCCCAAGTGCGGGTGCCACCGTTCACCAATTGATGATCACAAAACGATGTGCAAACAACTCCAAGTTGCCATGTGTTTGGGATGTCAGGTCCGGGTGGAGCACCCGCAAGTCCTAAAAGCCGATCTCGAACCGCTCGGTCTCTGGTGTCATGATCGGGTTTGTACCCGGTTTGCTTCAGGGGATCCTCGTAGTATTCAATGGGCTCTGCGCATTTGATGCCTTGATACTCCAGGCCTTTAGTCCAACCAGCCCAGCCAGCATAGACCTCTTGACCCACTGGGCCGTAAGCAAAAGCCATCCGATGACGAAGCGGCAACGGAGCGTTGCTCAGTGCTTGTGGGTCATCATGCAAACATGCCTCGAATGAAGGCGGTGGTTTGGGTGTGGCCTGTCCCACTCGGTAGGGTTTCTTCTGTTGCTGCTGACATCTTGCACACGTGGGGAACTTAGCTGGCACCAAAGCATCTTCCTCGGCCCCTCGGTCCAATGCTTCTCCCCAGGGTTCCACATGGAGGATGCGTGTCACCTTGTTGCACTGGTGCAGACCTCGATAGAGTTCTTCGGGAAAGATGGGCTGGAGCAGCCTCATATGCCCCCTGTGAATTGTGACATAGATGAGCTTCCCGGGCTCTGCATCCTTGCCGTGCAAGAGGTCAACCTCAAGCCGGCCAAAGTATGAGATCCTCAACACGACCAGTGTATATCCATCTAGCATGTTTCCCGACAAAGTCTGGAGCACCCTATAATCCTTCTCGTGATGTGGATACAGGCAGTCATGGATGTTTTGTCGAAGGAAATGCTCAGTGTCAGATATCCAAGCAGGAGCGTCACCTAAGTGTGCATGCACTTGAGCTGCTTCACTCCAAAGCTGATGACGCAATGCAGCTGCCTGGGCAAGAATCTGCTCAGTGCTAGCGGCAGGATCTGCCGCCAAGGCCAAACCGATCCCAACGTGCAGAGGCAGGCATTGTCTCTCTTCGACTTCGGCTCCCTCTGCGACGGGGACCTTTGAGAGATCAGTGACAATTTTATCTTGGTAGTCCTTGTAGGGCACAGGGCCAAACTCTTCAAGGTCTCCGCTGAGTTGGAGTTCTCCTAGCCCAATCCCCTCGGCCCACTTAGGGGGTGTAAATTCGGCATCGGACCGATGCCCTGCTTTGGGTTGAGTGTTGAGGGATCCTAGGATCTGGCAAGCCTCTTCCGCCAGTGCAGGATGACCATCTTCAGCTGCTTCCTCCAGACACGTGTCAAGCGAGAGGGCAACCCCTTGCTCTTCAGCATTTAGGATGCGAGAAGTAACGTGGGCTTTGAGGTAGTCAGTGGCATCTTTGAGAGGGAGGAACTCCTCGGAGGAGACAATCTTTTCCCACTTCCTGAATCGTTCAAGCTCTTCCTCAGACTGCTCCTGTTTCTTTGCAGGCTCCTCCTCCTCGTAGTTGCCAGAAGGAACTTCCAGCCATGTGGAATCTGGGCCCTTAACCGCCTCCTGGAGCTCATGCTCTAGGTTCGTCAATGGCCCTTGGTAATCCTCTGGTACCTCCCAGGAGTTCCCGGCTTTGCCGTCTTCATCATGTCCCTTTCCGGCTTTGGGTTTGCCTTTTGGCTTCCCCTTGGATCTGGGTTTAGCTGGTTGCTTTTTCTCATCGAGCTCTGTCTGGGCTTGCTGCCTCAGCTGGGCTACTCGTCCATCAACTTCTTTCGGGTCGATCTTTGGGCCGCCCTTTAGCCCGCCCCTTCGAATGACCTGCATGGCAACTGTGTAATCGAGCTTGGCCAAGCCTGGCAAAGGCTCATGAGCATGTGGGCATTTGGAACCCTTTGAACACCCCATATGAGTGGCTGCATCCCAGCAAATGGGTTTGCCTGTCTTCGAGTCCTTGGGAGCGTGCTCCACGGACCGTGAAGCTTCGCTTTGCTGGAGACGTTTCCCTGCTGGGTAAGCTGTTCGTGCTGCAGGCTCTTTGTCTTTCAAATTGAGCTTTGGAGCTTTCCCTGCTCGGCCATCTGGATCTTGGTTGGGTGAGCCAGGTTCATCAGCTGGACCAGCTGTCTTCTTGGTCTTCAAGTTGTGATCGTGAAGCTGTTTGTGCAGCAGCCGTGACATCTGTCGCTCTTGACGAGGGACAACAACAGTCTGATAGTAACCAGATGGATCACCCAGGTCCCACACTCGAGGAAACTGAAAGTTTGCTTGGCCTGTGACCCCCGGAGCGAGGGCGAGTAACTTGAGATCTTCCAACCTTGGGTTCTCGGTTCCGAGTAGCGCACAGAGCCGACGTCGGCTTTCACGGACCTCCTCACACCATACCGCTGCTAGTTCCTCGAAGAGGTCGATGCAGTAACGAGCTGGGAAGGCGTGTTCGTCTTCCTCATGAGCTTCTTTCAGAGCTTGCAGGCAATCGAGGCGTTCCTGAATGTGCTCAGTGCCATAACAGGAGCCAAAAACTCGGACCGAGTTCTCGGCATATCTCAGCCAGGTATTGAAAACCCCAGGTGTCTTGCTGCGTGGTTCTGCCTTACTGAATGTGCTCAGTGCCATAACAGGAGCCAAAAACTCGGACCGAGTTCTCGGCATATCTCAGCCAGGTATTGAAAACCCCAGGTGTCTTGCTGCGTGGTTCTGCCTTACGGTCCGAGTTCGGCACCCAATTGTCGATTTGCTCGGATCGAGCAGTCACACAGTCGCTGGCATGGATGGTGTAACCCTCCGGTCCTCCCCACCACAGCCCTGAGATTCCGAGGAGAAGACGATTCGTCATGAGCACTGGCCACTTGATGGTGTGCAGCATATGCCTGGCATGTTGGGCAATTCTTTTGCCAGCGTGGAAGAGTTCCTTCCCATACACTCCGTCTGCAATTTCCACTGACAACGTCCCACATCCCCGTGCGAGGAATACATCCATCTTCTCAGCTTCCTTGATAGAGCTCAACGCTCCTTTCACCAGAGTTTTGTCCTCGTCTTGGGATTTTCGGAGGCCGTCAATGGCATGAATGATCCTGTCAGCATTCTGAATCTGGGAGGAACTCCCTAATGACTCCCCATAACTTGCACCTGTTCGATGAACGGGGTGAAGGGGGGACGCCTTGGACTCATTTCCACTTTTTGGGAAGAGGTTGATCTTGGCACTCTTCGCCCCGGTCGAATCTCGACGCAGGAGAGGGTTTGTGGACCGTTGGAACATCGGTGCAACCAGACCTTTGGAAGCTCCGGACGGGGCAACCGTTCCGATTGGATCAGGCAAGCCCGGCGGAGCGCCAGGTGGTTCGGTCAGCTCTTCAGCAGGTGCTGTCTCTTCCTGGGCAGGAGCTTTTGCTGGTTCCTCAAATCCAAGTTGCGATGGCTCGACATCAAATGCTGAAGCTATGGTCTGGACGATCCCCTCATCGACCTCAGAGGGGTCATATTGCGCCAGTGCTTCCCTTGCGGCGATGATGGCGCTCTGTGTTTCGACTGGAGTCTGAG
This sequence comes from Symbiodinium kawagutii, assembly GCA_009767595.1. NCBI lineage: Eukaryota > Dinophyceae > Suessiales > Symbiodiniaceae > Symbiodinium > Symbiodinium kawagutii. Next base: position 198,577 of record VSDK01015717.1, read on the forward strand.
GGGGATACGACGGAAACTTGACGATGTGACTCTCTTCGGTCTCAGCAGAAGTGGCTGGTCTAGGTGGCGTCATGAAGTCGTCCTTCTGCGGTACATCTTCTGAGAGTACCAAATAAGCGTCAGAATGTGGCAAGATCTCCCTAGCTAAAGCGGTTCCAGTCATTTGCTGTGAATCAGCTAACCAGGATCCGTCGGTCAGTCGGCCTTCCCATTCCTCTAGAACATCGAGTTGGTCATCATCAACCCGGCTGACCAAGAGGGAAATCCCTTGAGCTGTCTCTGCATCATGTGTTGACGTCAAGAAAGTCTGGACCCAATCCCGGCTGATCTTCTTGGCTGCACTCATCCTGGGTGCGGAACGCACCTGGGAAATCAGCACGGAGCATGTGAGGCCCAACTTTGGGATGGAAACCCTCACTCGTTCCTGAGCCCTTCCTTGATCGTCGTACCCAAGAATCTCCCCAAACCAAATCGTCCACCGAGGGGGTCTGGTGGGGATCTGGAGGCACTGCGGCCGGAGAAGTACCAGACAACTTCCTTGAACCAGGGCCCCTTCGATCCTATGCTGACTTTGTGCACGAGGCTCCGCAGAGGAAGAACGGTTCCGGACCGGGACCTTTTTCGGTGTTCGTGGGGATGGGGGCTGGCTATTCTCTTTGGGTGCCTCGGAACGAGGAGTGCCAGTTTCATCATGCCAGCTAACCTTTCTCGCAGGCCGTGCCCCAGTGCCTATCTCCATAAGATGACAGCGGCAGAGAGGAACTCCCTGCTTAGACCCGGCAACGGGTTCATAGCAAGACAGTACACTACACTTCCGCCCAGAACAGGCTGCTGTGTAAAGCTGACGATGATGGTCACACAGACGAACGGTAGACCTATCTCGTACATCAGACATAGAGCGGTCCGATTCCAAGAGTCGAACGTTGTCTCCTGATGCTTGGTCAAGACAAGGATCAGTTGCTAAAGCTCTTGGCTTTCCACCGTGTTCAAGTCCGACTAGAACCGCTTCACACGGATCCTCGATGGGTTCTGCCTCGGACTCAGAATCCGGGTCAAGAGGTCTGACGACTGAGCCTTCTTGAATGACCCGGACCGGGTCCCTTTTCTTGCACACTTTTCTCAAGAGGGCCATGCCACTCAAATGATAAAGCGTCCACTGAACTACGTTGAGTAGTCTCTTCACCCATCGACCCAGGAGTACGGCTAGACGTCTTGCACTCATACCTGCATATGCTCCTAGATCAACCAAACCGTTGGAATCAAGGGCGGCATAGGTCTTGCAATGGAGGCCGGGTGTTGGCGCAATCTCCAAAGGACATTGGCAATCTCTGCAAAGGTGAATTTTCCCTTCTCTCTCTAAAAGTTGTCGGAGGGGTCTTGAAGAAGAACCTTTAACCTCCCTGATGCGCATCCACAACCCATTTCGGTCTACTCTTGCCCAATGGTCACAATCGGGCTTGATTCTCGCTACCTGTTCTTCGAGCATGATCACTACATCATTCGGTTTTCTTTGAGATCCACGACCCTTCACGCTTCTCTGATAGAATTCTGATTCGATTCCTTCACGAGTGTTGGGTCCATGGAATTTGAGTACCTCGTACTTGCCTCCTACTTGCAATTCAGGGAGGAACTCCCCGACCTCTCTAGCGACTGCTCGTGTCTGTCTGCAACAGCAAGTGCAGAACGACCGGATCGGTCGACAAATGGAAAGAACAATGTACAGGCACAGAAAAGAAATTGAGGTGGCAAGGGTGATCAGTACACCCCAGCCTACCCAAGGCCAGAAGTCTCCGCAAGTGAGCACTCCGAGTCGGTCCAGGAAGTAGAGACCCCACCCTCCGGCTGAGCTCAATTGCCCAGGGGCGAGCGGCGTGCTGAACCATGCCCGGCCAAACCAGGATTTTACATCAAAATGCAGGACAGAGTACCCCCAGATGTGGGCATACCCTTCGGTTTTCGGTTCATCTGAGGGTTCGGCCTCACCCCCAAGAAAACCAGTGCTATCACCCAAGGGATCCTCAGGCGAATCTCTGCTGCTATCCCAGGCTGGTGGAGATGAAACCCACCAGAACCAAGAATGTTCCAGAGCCGTCAGGGGACCCGCAAAGGTGGTAATAGCCAGAGCCAGCACCCAATGCGGTGCTGCCATTGTGACGCAGGTCTAGCATTCTTAGAAGGCAGTACCCTAGTGCTAGCCTACAAAACTTGAGCCAAGCACCAGTGGTCATGTTAACCTTCCATTCTAGCGAATTCCCAATTATGTACTGCCAGTGCTGGTTCAGTCTTAGTCAATTGTTGGATGGTGTTGGTTATACCCTCCCACTTATAGTGGGTTGGTGGGTTAGGCGAACATTATCATCATACTACATGACTCAATGTGGTACTTCACCAAATGGACGGGTGGTGGCTGTTATCTAAGAAACTTCCGGTGGGTTGTGGACCCGGAAGTAGGGCTATTGATCTGTCTTCAACACACACAAAAGATCGTAGTTGTAGAATTGTAGATGAACATTTGTAAATTAGATGCACGTACGAAAGCAAATAGACAGTACAATGACCATCTCGGATGTATTGGCATCAAAACTCGACAATACACTCCGGGTTGGTCAATGGGTGACCTGGAAGCACTTGCAGACTCGTTTTGCCCTTCTTTTGACCTCGTCCTGTGTGAACTAGGCTCAGTTGGTGAACTGACTCAGGCTGCAAACGTACACCCTTCAGGGCACTATTAATGGTACACTGAGCCCCTACCTCGCTGTCAGGGTCTACCTGGATCTGCCAGCTGAATCCAGCTTTTCCGGAAAAAAACAATTTCCTTGAAGCAACCATGTAGTGGTTGGTTATATCCATTGGTCATAGTTATTGTCACCTAGGTTCTTATCCTCCTCATTGTTGATTCTTATGGTCCCAATTGCTGGTTTTACCTTCTATCCACTTTTTTTGCAATCTTGTTGTAATTTTTCCCAATAAATAGGCGTAGATGATGACATATAATAATGACATACAATACTTTCTTTGCTTATTACTTATCACCTTTCTTTGCTTTCCTCTTTTATACCATCATTATTATTTATCATTATTATTGCTTGTGCCGATCAAATTTAGCCAATCATAGTGATAACGACAGGATGTAGGCAAACCCATCATAAATCAATTCCAAGTGTTTGTAATCAAAGGGCTTTCATCATCCAACTATTAGTATACTATGGTTGCATTATGCATCAACTATAGTATACTATACTATTCAAATTTCATATTGCATTAATAGTTTCAACACCTATCAAAACACAATACTATTAATTGTACACTACAACTATTATTTCGCGGTACTATTATCCAATTAGTACACTATCAGTATCATTTAGTATAGTATAGTGAGTATGATACTTATTACGCGGTACTATTATCCAACTATGAGTTTATCACTATTATACTATTGTTCCCATGAGTTTCTCCAACAACTCCCATGCTCCATCCTCCAACGCAGCCCAGGCACAGCACGCATTGAGGAAAACCAGACGTAGCTGGCTGGTGCCAGCAGCCTTCAGCAGCGCACGAAGGTCCTCCGGGAGGGGATGCCATGGGTCAAGCGCTTGGGGATCCCGTGGACCACCAGTTGTGGCCCTTGAAACAGGTAGGGTTTGAGCCTCCAAAAGTTGGCTTAGAATCCGAAATTGGCTTGTAACCTGTGATGGTGAACTGGGGGTTGAGGGTTCAACCATCGTCTTTTTGGAGTGAAAATAGGTGGTTCTGCAAATGTTGGTATAGAAAATGGTGGCTGATACTGGGTAGAATTTTGGTGGCTAATACTGGGTAGAATTTTGGTTGTATTGATAGAACGGTTCCGCTGCTGGCAAATGAACACCCGGAAAACTCATTCCGAAGGTACCTTGATGCTTGGGGTATGTTGTAACCACGTCAGTAATAGACATCCAGTTTGGGATGCGCGTTAATGGTCCCAGTCTTCCTGGAAGGTTTGATGTTGTGTAGTAAACCCTCCAACGTGACGTTGGCACCCAACAACTGCATCGCGTCCAAAGATGAGTCGAGACAAGTCGCTTGCAGTCCTCGACGCTGACACGATGGACGTCTTCCCTCAAAGCGCCGAGCCGAGCCTCTGTTATTTTGGCCAGCAGCAGCTGCTTTTGGTCGGTTTCATCTGTCTTCCCTGCGAGCTGTAACTCCGATTGCTCCGTACTCTTCTTCTCTTTCTGTGCTTGGCATCATGCGTTCACTGGCTGAAGAAGGAGCGATATGGCCCAGAATTTGGAGCTGAAGGTACTTGGTAGCACTTGTGGCCAGGTCAGGGTCTTCCCTACCTTGCGCGATATGGTTTGCAGCCAACGGGGTAACCAGGTTTAGCATGCGCGTCAATGATGGGCAATGACCTCAATGGTTCGTGCCATGGGTGGACCCTCCGAGTCACTATGGATCTGGATCCTTTCAGAAAGGGCACAGCCACAATTCATTGCTCATCTAGCAATACAAACAAACAACTTAAACAAAGCTCCGCAATCCCCAAAGTCAATGTGATCACACTGACTAAATCAGACCAGTGCTCTATCACCTGATTTTGCTCACACTAATCCTGGCCGTTGAGGAACCACCTCGCAGTCGCTCCTCCAAGGAGAAGGCATGAGCACCGCCATGGTCATCCTGGGCGTCCCAAGTGACCCATGAGTTGGTCCATGGGAGGTGCCTCATGGCGCCTTGATATATAAGGCTTCGCAGTTGTCAATGAGTATTGGCCAAGAACAACTACTTAAGATTGGTCAATGAGTATTGGTCAATACTCATTGACCAGTTGTCAACAACTCGTTTGGTTTGTTGACTCACAATCCATTGAACAGCATACTTAAGTCTACCATCAATGTTCATGAGTTATCCCTTTTGTATCTGCTCAAGAGCCAAGTGTGCACTTTGGTAGCAGGATGTCCCAAATGCAGGTATAGCAACCACATAATGGATTTCCTTACCTTATCGATTGGTGGTCACTAAATCAGCTGGCGCTCCGCAGATCGCGCCTCCAGCAACATTACCTGTCCGTTGTCTGCACAATGAAGCGACCTCAGATCAGGTCGTTCACCAAAGAAATCTCCATACTGGCAAGCCACTAAAGATATTCCAACACTGCTTGGTAGTCAAGTGTACCTGAAATACGGTTGATTGTGAAAGAAGTGAATAACTGATATGTTGCCAGTGCCATTGTCAACGCACGTGTACAAGGTAAGTACCTAAACAAAAGTAAGTGCACCGACCAAGTACGCAACTGAGCAAGTAAGTAAGTAAGAAAGTAAGTAAGAAAGTAAGTAAGTAAGTAAGTAAGTAGCTACCCAAGTAACTAACCAACCAACCAATTCACCAGTTGACTAGCTCACTAACGAGCAAACTACAGTAATCAGTGAACTCTCTGACCCATCAACCAACTGATGGACCCGAGCCATAGATCCACCACCAGGGTGCTGTCATAGCCCACAACGGCAATCGGGTGACCCACTGCCTACCACGGAGGCCACCATTGACTGCCCAACCGAGCAACGGGTCCAGTTGGCACATTCCTACTATTGCTGGTTATATCGTGATAGGCAAGCAAGCAAGGAATCAAGCAACCATCCAACCAATATGAAACTGAAATGCAGTCGGATACGACAAGCAACGAAGAAGTTCCACCAACCAGCGAGCCAAAGAATCAACCAACCAACCCACCATCCAAGCAACCAACCCACCAACCAACCCACCAACCAACCAGTCAACCATTGCTTTTCTTTTCAACTGAGCAAAGGTGCAAGTGCAGGATGATGCTGCGAGTGCCAGCCTGAGCAGAAAGTCTTCACTCAGCCGGTGGCCCCAGTATTCATGGTTGATGATGGCTGAGAAGTAATGTTGGGATTCAATGGTCCTTAGTGATGCTCAATGATGCTTAGTCATGCTTAATGATGGTTAATCATGCTAGAGGTTGGTTAATGATGCTTAATGATGGTTAATGATGCTCAATGATGGTTGATACTTGCCGATATTTCTTCATCATGTTTTCCTTTCGAATTCTCCAGCGTGGGGAGTTGACAATCACCAACAATGGTCAACTGTGAGTAATTGTGATTAGTGCAGGAGATACTATCCATCAATTAACAGAAATACCTGAGATTCTGCCATATGCATAAGCATGTCTTTCAAGAGATCTCCTTCATTCAAGAATCACTCGCGTAAGGTAGGTCCGCGTATGCTAAGGGCACCTCTTTTTGTCCCATTTTGTTGGTTGCCAGGTGTGTTTCAACGACGAACTGAATGGAACGTTCTTCTGCAGGATAATGCTTCTGAGCCATAGTTGTTTGCTGCTTGCCGTTGGAAGCATTTCCGGACATTGTCATCTACTTGGTGGCAATATGAAAGAACATTTACAGACAGATATTCAAACATTCATACATGTGGTTGCATACCCTCCAAGGTGAATGATATGCATGTAGTTGCAGGCGCACATATCCATGCCAAAATTCCAAATGTATCCATGAATGCAGATTTAAGCAAAGACAAATACGACTGCATACACATATCTAGATGGAGCGACTTTTCAGGAGACCTAAAAATAACGATATGAACGCAGAATCGTAAAAATGTGAACTATATCAAACTATGCTGGTGTCAAAATACCTATGTATAACTATGAGTACCTTTTTATTTGCATTCCTACAAGCGCAGGTGCATATATGTATATATATATATATATTTTTATTTTTGCATACAAAAACTATATCAATACATGGGTCAACTTATTCTAATCATTTTAATTGTCTTTTTTGAATTTATTGGTTTAGCATGCATACATACATGCATCCATCCATCCATCCATCCATCCATCCATACAAACATCCATCCATCCATCCATCCATCCATCCATCCATCCATCCATCCATCCATCCATCCCCTCACCTCAACTCACCTTACATTTCATTACGTTACATTACATTACATGACATTTCAAGACATTTCATTACATTGAATCACATGACATTCCGAAACAAAGCAAACCATCACATATGTAGTCACACTACCAAATAGTTGATACCCTGGCAGAACCCTGCATTTCAACAATGCCACGGTTTTTGAGTTCCAGTAAAGACCAACAGAATCAGGAACCAGTGCCTTGTCAGTGGACAGCTTGGCTCGACAATGAACCACCAGAGCGCTTCAAAACTTCGAGTGCTGGCTGTATTCAGCTGAATACATATTCTCAGTAACAGCTAAATATGAATAAACTAAACATTCGGGTTAGTACATATCTAAATCTTGTGTTTGCAGGTTGCGTCGTCAAAATTTGCTGGTCGATGCTTGACAAACTGATAACTCACCCGGGCAAAAAAGGGGCTAGCGCAACCTGATAGGGTTTTTCATGCCAGTCCCCCAGTGGATTGCCCCACCTCCGCTGTCAGCATTGCTGCCAGGTTGGAGGCTGTCGCCAGACTCAGCTGCATGGCCTGGCGGGTAGTGGCTTATCATTGGGTAGTGAATGGTGAATTTATGGTTAAAACAGATTAATAGTGATTGATAATGAGAAGTAGTGGTGAATGAATGGTGAATGGTTTCTACACAATTGTTGTTCGTGGTCAATCAATGGCGAGTAGTGGCTTTTTTGATGGATAATACTGGTCAATTAATGGTGAATAGTGGTTCATCACTGGTTCATAGTGGTTAACCAGAGGTGAATCACTGTCATTCGTAATGAGATGATGAAAGCAAACAGCACAATAATCATTCATGACAATGTCTGAGTTGTCTAATAGTATCCTGGGATCATGATCAGCTAATTTTGGCTGCGAAACATCACTCTGACGGTTTGGTTGGCAGAGCGCAAGCCTTGCTTCGTCTCACGGCATCATCGTGGGCCACTGCCATCAGCCGTCTTCCATCAGGCGGCTCGGCTCGGATAGACGAGCTGTTCTACGACTGTCTTGGCATCCATGTTCATGAAGCTGTTCAAGACTGTTTTGGCTTGCTTTAAGCGCGCAGGTGAGCAGGAATTCTGCAGGGGTGCCCACATCGCCTCCCCGAAGCTTCCACTTTCTTGCGGAGCTTCGGATCTTGCCAAATGCCACTCATCTCCAACGTCAGGCGGCTCCGGCAAAAACTGTCCCCAATCCATCAAGCGACCGTAGATAGTAAATGCTAAGATCAGCAAATAGATATGAGGATTCAAAGAGATACTATAATTATCATCAAACATTTTCATCACTACTAATAGTAAAGTTATCTTATCATTCTTTATCATTATAAGATTCCTGATACTTTGTTGACTAGTATCATTATCAGCAAAAATACCATACCAATATAGCTTGTAATTAAACAGTTTAATCGTATTAATGGTTTTCCTCTGGAATTTCCAACTGAACACAGTATTGTACCTTAGATTCTAAATACCCAGTTGTCTAGGATCTCTTGGGTTGACACTATTTCTTAGTTGGTTAGTATCGTTATCTCACTCAGTGCAATCATTAAACAATTGTTACTCAAGTAGACAATCACTCAGCCCTAGATAATCATCACTTTGAACCATAATCACTATTAACCAGAATCATCCCTCATCTAATCATTCTCAAGAACAGTTATCAATCACTAAGCCCTTATCATCATGTTTACTTGATAATCACTATGATTAATCCTAATCATTGCAAATATAATCATTACTGATATAATCATTACTAACCATACTTTTCACTATCAACCATTCTCATCAATAGAATAAGTAAGCACTATGATTAACCACAATCACCATTGACTATATCACTATTAGCCAGAATCATCCCTCATCTAATCACTCTCAACCACAGTTGTCAATCACTAAACCCTTATCATCATGTTTACTTGATAATCACTCTGATGAACCCTAATCATTGAAAATATAATCAGTACTAATATAATCATTACTAACCATACTTTTCACTATTAACCATTATCATCAATAGAATAGGTAAGCACTATGATTAACCACAATCACCGTTGACTATATCACTAAAAACCATAAACACCCCTCATCTAATCATTATCAACCACAGTTGTCAATCACTAAACCCTTATCATCATGTTTACTTGATAATCACTATGATTAACCCTAATCATTGAAAATCTAATCAGTACTAATATAATCATTACTAACCATACTTTTCACTATCAACCATTATCATCAATAGAATAGGTAAGCACTATGATTAACCACAATCACCGTTGACTATATCACTAACAACCATAAACACCCCTCATCTAATCATTATCAACCACAGTTGTCAATCACTAAACCCTTATCATCATGTTTACTTGATAATCACTATGATTAACCCTAATCATTGAAAATCTAATCAGTACTAATATAATCATTACTAACCATACTTTTCACTATCAACCATTATCATCAATAGAATAGGTAAGCACTATGATTAACCACAATCACCATTCACTATATCACTAAAAACCATAAACACCCCTCATCTAATCATTATCAACCATCATTTACCATAAGTATTGCCAATCATAATCACTATCAATAACCACAATCATCCCTCATCTAGTCATGATCAACCATAGCTGGTTAACCATCATTACACAAAATTACAATCCAATCATTATCAATCATGATGAGATGAGGTTTACCAATCATGATAGTCATCCCCCCCATCCAATCATTATCAAGCAACTGCTACTCACTAAGCCCTTCCCATCGATGAAAACACAACTCCCATGTGCCTCCCCCAACTCCACCAGCATGGCTACCTGCCGGACCAGTGGCAGGTGGCGCTGTGCCATGGAGATTCGTGGGTTATAAGGGTTGGAGGCCTTGTGGTGGGTCAATGATGGTCAGGTCATGGTCAAATATGGTTGGTTTGGCTCTCGATTCATAGTCTTCTTCGTTGAAATCACGGTCGCTCATGGTTCATAAATGTCAATCATGGGAAATCACCAATCATGGTTGGTGGAAGTGAGTTTACACGTGGTCCACGTGGAAATTCACCACAACTGAATGTTCTAAGCGAGCTATTTGGGAGCCAATGGTTGCATGAGTTGAGCCATGAAACTTACCCCAAAGCTCCGCAGCTAACACATGCCATGGTGCCCTTCCAAGAATAAGCTGCAGATGCAGTCGGAACCGGCAGATTTCTGCACTCAGGGGGATGAACCCTGGTTCCCAAGATGTCCGAGGGACTGCACTTGCGGTTCATGAAGCAATGGCTCAGATTCTTCTGTGGAGTTTGGTAGACAAATATCCCAGTGTGTCTATACATGCTCAAATGGTGGTTTCTCAAAATATGGGGACCCCCAAAAATGGTTGGTTGGTTCATCACTAACTAGTATTGGATAATTTGGGGGTAGCCCTATAACTTGAGAACCCTCCGAAAATTCATAATCTAAATCCGAAGATAGTCGGTCGACTGACACATTTTGATGCCTCGGCTATCAACTTGTTGCTGGGTTCACCAAGCCCTCCAGCCGTTTCACTCGCCAGCCTTCAGGGTGGTTTAGATGGGAATGGTTTGATGGTAACTGATGAGAAATTGATAGACCACCAGGTTGACTCTGGTTCAGTTGGTAGGTTAGGTGATGCCATGATCAGTGGTGAAAGACCATCCAGCAAGAAAACATTCAATAACCTAACCTGATTCCAGTGGGTCAGAAAAGGTCAGCCAGATAGGAGCTGCTCGTTCATCGCAGGTGTTTTCACCACCGGGGTGGCTTTTTAGGATGCCGCAGTAGCAGCGAAAATTGGAGAACAGTGGCCAGGGACCCCTCAGGTTGGTGACCCAGCCAGTTGGATTCGTGAGGGTTCACCGCCATGAATGGGATGATCGTTGGGACAAGCTGGCCATTGTGCACAGCGAGCCAGAGAATGAGATGATACGGGAAGCAACGAACCACCATTCATCACAGGCTGCCGCAACTCATGGTCGATAGGTCAATCCTAGGGGATAATTGTCAAGAACCATGAGGAATAAGCTAATTAATTAGAACCTCTGTCAATTAAGAGCCATTGTTGAGGACGGATTAATAATGATTTTCATTGGAAATCCAGCTGTTCGTACACCTCCAGCTTTGCCATAGCTCTTCATCAACAACCATGGGCTTCGTGAATCTGAATCTACCCATCTGCCATGACTATGAGCAGTGAACCACTTTTGCCAGGGGAGATTTGGTGGTTTCTCAACATAGGGACCCCCCAAAGTTCTGGTTGGTTTATTATCGTTTATCACTAGACTATAAATGGTTCATAAACCATAGTGAACCATAATCAACTATTTACAACCAACCATCACTATATCTGGTTTATCATCAAACATGAACCATGCTAACCTGGATCATTGACCCCGGGGGATCCCCAAACTCACCTGGATCGAGTCACCGCATGCCACCAGCGAGCAACGGTTTGCACTGCCTCGTTTTGCACGTCCAACTGGGGGAGTTCAAAGCCGCCCGCCTGGCATTCGTCACCCGTGGTGAAAAAACGAGTTGGTTAACCATCGCAATTGGTTATAGCAATGGTTGATCAACCATTTAAAGTGGTTAGCCATAATACTAAATTAAAGCAACAACTTCTGCCGATAGCGGTATGGTCAATGGGAGGTCACCAGTGGCTATCATGGTTCTGTGGTGACGCTTGGTTCACTAATCCTTTGTGGAACCGACCAGTGGGCTCGTAAAAAAGAAAGTGAGTGACCAAACTATGAGACCTGGAAACCACCAGACGACTTGGACCACGTATTGGAAGATCTTTGGAGAAGAAGTGGCCGCTCCCTGGGATCGACGTTTGAAAACAACTGCACGCTGTAATGGGCTCATTATCAGTTTGGGTCATCATGATCTTCGCTAAGATCATCTCTTTTTCAAATCAATCTTCCAAAATTAAATAATCACCAAATTGTTATCCGAGCCATCAAACAAACATTTTTCGACCAATGGATTTTTTTGGGCCAGACCGGTTCCACCAGATTCCACCCCCATGATGAAACCAGTCAACGATCGGTTGCCTCACCATTCCGCCAAATGGGCGACGCGTAGAGTAGGTGAACCTCCAGTGACAAGGGCTGGTTGCTGAAGGCACCGTGGTTCCCCAGGGGTTCCCCTGTGGTGAATACCTGGGAATCGCCAGGTTTTTCACCACCGGAACCTGTGGGTTTCCACCATCCATTTCTATTGGTTGCAATGGCCGGGTGAAGCTTTCAGAGGGTCACTTTTGGTTGGCAACTGCGATGGTTCAGGATGGCAACCATCAGGTTCATTTTTAAAAAGGTTGGCGCCAACGATGGTTCATAATGATTACTTGGACAATTTGAGATTGATTAATCGTTTGTCAATGGTTGTTTTGATGGTACAAGTTGTCACAAACTATTTGCATTTGTTGCTAGCATTGGTTCATAAACGGCTGATTCATCTGGTTTTAAAAACAACATTAAAGCGATAAAGGAATTTTTTTAATTGTTTTCACCCCTACTCAATAGCGGTTGCTAACAATAGTGAAGATAGTTCACACCGGGAAAAAATGTCAACTCGAGTTGATCGATGACGCTGAATTCTCGACCTTGATCATCACAAAGGACCGTTGGCAATGGTACCGAAAGCTAACAAATGGTGGGTTTTGTCAAAGATAAAAGCATCTGAGGACACATCAACAATGACCCGCCTACGACTTGACACGGATTTTCACTGCATGGGAACGATTCCTGATACATCAAGGAATTGGCAAGCTGCTGGTTATGTACACCCATGAGTGGGGGTACTGGGTTGTAGGAATAAACACATTTCCACACCACGCAACCTCTGAACCCCCAGGACATCAAAGCCAGATTAGCCAAGCTCGGTGAGGGACCAAACTGCTTGGGATTGCGGAGTCCTTACAAGACGTGGTGAGCTTCGGGATGTCAGAACGGTTTGGCTGGCTACGCTGCTCTCGCATAGCCATTCAGCCTTGTCAACCAACCCTTGCTTGGTGAGTTGATTCCACTCATATGCCCAAACTGGTGGTGTCCGCGTCAAACATGTTCATCTTTCAAGATCCTTTTGGAATATGGCTTTGGCCCAGACATCTTTAGTATTGACACCCCCATTTCTGCATTTTCTACGCTACGCCTTGAGAATTCTCAAGACTGGAGCTTGGAATTGCCGGCTTGTGGCGAGTTCTTCTGCCCGTCTTGAAATCCTTTGAGTATCCAGCGAGCTCTACATTTGAGGAAATTACCATCTTTATCCTCAAATGTAGAACTGGAACTACCCTCAAAAGGTAACTATCCTCAAATGGTATCAAACTACCATGTTCTTCTTCACTGGAACTACCCTCGTCCATTGATGAAGTTGTGGACTTTGAGCTTCTTCATGTCGAGGTCGAAAACATCCTCTACCAAACTCTGGGGCATGCATGGTTATCATATAGTGGATTCCTAAAATAAGGGTGCCCCATTTTCAAAACACTAATTTTGGGGTGCCCCATTTTCAAAACCCCCATATGGTTCCTGTGTATTCCAGCTATCATTGTTGGGCAGTATCATTATTGACCATCACCAATAGTAAGCATTACTAATGATGGATTAATCCTATTATAGTAGGTAATTCCCTAATGTTGTTGGGCAAATATCCCCCAAAGAATTGATTTGGTTAGCCATTGTTTGGGAATACTGACCCCTATAGCCATATTGTTGGGGGCTAGTAGTTCCTAATACTGACCCCTATAGCCATTTGGTTCCGCACACCCTCCCCATGGTGTCTCCCATCGCACCATGGTAGCACCGTGGCTGACGGACGTTTCCTGTACCGAGACATGGCTGGATACGACGTGGCTGGTGAAGCAACAGCAAGCAGCAGCAATGACCATTGTGTACAATTACCCACGAGTTTAGGTTAATAGTGGTTTATAATAGCTGTTTTATTGGTTTACAGTGGTGAGTAAAGGTTAATAAAAATGTACTGGTGAGGTTATTAATTGGTCTCATTACCTTCCCATTAATTGCACTGGTTAATAAAGGTTAATGAGAAGGGCCAATTATGGTGAGTAATGGTTCATAAAGGTCATGACGATGGATCATGATGGACAGGGGACAATGCTTAATTAAGCATTGTTGACTGGTTGATAGCAGGATGTAATCAACAGGAATAGGGATATTTGCAAATGTGGGGATATAACAGCAATAGGCATGTAACAAACCATCACGTCATATGAATGCAATGCAATAACCAAGAGTCAGGTGATATCAGCAACCGTGAGGTGGATATAACAAACTAGCAACGACTAAAAACAAGAGGGACGCAACGTGCTCATAAGAATATATATCTATATGACCAACAAACAACACACAGCAACAATGGGGCTTTCAATTTGTATATAAAGACGAATGGGGATAGAACAAAACATTACAGGCAAAAGAGAATCTTTATAATCAACCAACAGTAATAATGATAAAACAGACGTAATGTGAAGTTTTCCCTATGATTGTCAGTTCAAAAATATCCATGCCATTGTGGCACAACCAATATCAGCCTACAAAATAATAGGATATGTAAGCAACCAACAGCAATACGTACCACTCATAACTTGTGGCACTGCTCGAACAGTCGCTCCCAGAAGCTCACATGCCACTCTCAGCAATCAGAATCCTGGGCCATTGCACAAGGACGGGAAGGGCCATACCGAGTCAGCCAAACACAAATTGGGAGCCATGGACTAGCAAAATTGAAGTTGATGATGCCATCCAGCAAGCAATGCACAAAGAGTAAACACAGGCAAGTTTACATTCGGGTGAGAAGGGAGCACTGGCAGAACCACCATCCACAGGAGCACTGGCAGGACCAGCGGGCAGCAACAGTGGAAGCTGGGTGACAAGAACTGTCCGAGGTCAAGGTGGCAAGGCACAGTGGAGGCAAGCTCTTTGTTGTAGCTTCGCTATGGGCCACGGACGTCTTTTGACGAAATGGGCGAACTGCGCCAGGAGTTCGCATCTCAGTTTGATCCTTCAGCATGCGATGGAGACCTGCCAAACAAGGACTCAGTTCACGGAGTCATCGTCACCTTTGTGGCCTTAGAAAACTTTTTCTCCTCAGAATCCTCTCGAGCCACCTGCAGGCCTTGCCTCCCTCCAGTTGCTTCGTCATGCTGGTGGGACCTTGTGAGAAGCTCTGCCGGTTCTCTTCTTTGAGGCGCTTGCCTTGCACAAGAGCACTCTGCCGGCAAGGCCTGAGCCCACTGAAACGCTGTGTTTCTGAATTCGTTCACGCTCAGTTTAGGTCTTTGATCATCAGTAATGGTTGATGATGGCCAATAATGGGTAACGATAACAAGTAGGGGCCAACAATTGCTGAAAATGACGTCGAATCTGGAATGACGATCAATAGTAGTTGGTGATGGTTGAAAAAGGAATAACCAAGAACCAGCATCTGTGAGGATTGTTTATACGTGTTTAGACGGAACTGTCATAATGGATGATGAACAACCCTTTGTATGCCAGCGAGTAGATTCAGCAGAAACCCTATCACATTTTACTTGTAGAACAGGGATGCGCCCGTAAGTTGAAAATGACCTCTAGAACTGTTAGTGATTGTTTTGACAATGTGCTGCTGCTACTCCTTCTCAAGAATTGTTGCGAAGGCTTTGTTAAATGTGTGTCATAAGCATCGGGACTTTCAAGTACCAACTAGAATAGGATTGTTGGCATACTAGTATCGTTGTTCGTGATACACTTTTTGTTGATTATGAGCAACCGCTGCTGACTCAAGACGGTGCTTAGAAACCCGTAACGGCAGGACCTGAGCCCCATAATTTTGGAAGATCAAACCGTTTTTGTTTTCCGTCAACTGGGAAAATAACCATATCTTGTTGTGGGATTTCGACAAGTGGTGCAGATCTGGTTGTTTGCTGAGGTCCCCCCACGCATGGACTGCTGATTACTATTCCATGCCAGTTTACGGTCAAGTATTACTGTCCTGAATCCACCATTTTGGGCGATCATTACATTCATCAAGCCCTGCTACGAATTCTTGTTGTACCTTGAAGTCAACCATTGCGCTGAACGTTGGTAAATGTCGATATGGTTTAGCGTTGAATACGACCAGTTGGTTGTACCACTCCAGGTAGCTCCACATCGCTTCCCCTTCGAAGGGATGCAGGGATACCTGGGCTCCTTAGCCTCCTCCCAACCGCCAAATAGAATATCTTTATTCAACCACTCACCTGCAAACAACTGCTTCCTTTCAACATCAGCATCTCAACATCCCGTCCTCCCAAGGCTCTGTAGAAGCGGGGCTGGTTGGTGGACTCGGCTGACGGTCCTGATCCAACTGAGTTTCACTGAACTGTGATGGTTAATAGTGGTTCAAGAATGACTTCTAGCCAATCATCAATGGTATGGTAAATGTGGTTAACTCAATCGTGTACATTAATCTTAATCACCTTGCCAACAACATTTGGATTTGACATGTATTCAGTGGTCAGTCGTGAATCATGGTTCATTCTCGTTGATTTGTCTCGAAAACAGTTACATGATTATATAACCATCGTTTTCGGACTATTTTTGTTGGTGATTGTTTCCCATAAGTTGGTTGGTAAATATTGACCCATAGCCACATGACAGTTCTTAATGAGCGACAGCTTCCTCCTTTTGCTTCCAACCCAAAAGCTTGCCATTGATGAACAACCACGAAGCCGCAGTATCAACCCTGGTTGCCCCTCAGAAATCATCACCGTGATTAATAGATGTATAACTATGATTAGCCACAATTCTGCGACCATTGTCATGAATTAACCAGTACTTGACGCTGAGCTATTGATTATTAATAATCATTGTCAACCGCTCTCAACAGTTATAGCTATGATTTACCATGACTCTACCACGATCAACCACTTTAAATCATTCTGAACCACTATGAATGGTGATTCACCAGTTGATCTGAAAATCTGAGCCGCGGCCCCAAGGGATGCCACAAACCTGTTTGTGATAGGTTGGACCTCGCGCTACAAGGCTCTCAGTATACAAGGCGCGTGTAGGAGGAACTTTGAAGTTACCATTTCTCAGCTGGGGATGGCTGTGAGTCAAGAGCTCCATGGTTGATCTTTGGTTCATCTCGTGACCAGTCACTAGTCGAACTGTTGGGATGTACTCTTTTTCTGGATGGTTGGTTATGACCCACCTCGATCTCTGGGCACGGAGGTCAGTAAGAAATACAATCCAAACTTTGCCCACAACATCCTGTCAACCGCAGAGCTAGCCATTCATCATGAGTTGGTTGTGAGTATGGGCTGATGGTTCCTGTTGATTTTGCTTAAGATCCCCTACGGCCCTACGATAAATCATTCTGTTATCCATCATTCTAAGCATCCTCACTGATAGTTTCAAACGATCATGACATCATGTTGGTGGTTTTAACCCAGCCCAAAATATTAGTCAATCATTTTTCTTCACCTCCGCACGACACGCTCTCGGCTGAACCTCAAAACACCTCAAGATGATTGGTCAAACAGCTAACTTCGGAGAAAACAAGTAATCAAACTCAACCAACGAACTCAACTGAGTGAACCAATGAGTCATCCCAAAGATTGGGGAAAAAATTGTTTGAAACCATCAACCAATGACCATGACACCCCATGGCGCGCCTCAGAAAGCTTCAGCCTGGCAAATCACAAGGGCACGCTGCTAGCCCCTTGGTCCACTTGGTCACTTGTTGGAGTGAGAGGACTCCCATGATCCAGTTGAATCGTCCAGTCCTACTGGTTGTTTAAGGATTGGCAATTCGAATGGCAGCGTAGCAAGTGAAAAATGCCCTCCCTATCGCTGGTCGGTACCACGCTAGCGGTTGGCTGATTGGTTTGTGCGCCATCTTCATCCCCAAAGCCGACGATTGAATGCTTGACACAGTGACAAGTCCAGACGTACCCGATGCCGTTTTGATCGTATCTTGTCCACGCTGATTTCAAACAAGTGCTTCTGAAGCTGCTAATTTGAACCTTGTTCTCACTGTTTAGGGTCTCTTGCCGGAAAATGTTTTCTTACATTCTGAGTGCCGATCTATTATGGACTGTTTTCAGCCTAGTAGATGGTAAACCAGTATGACCATTGATGCAGTTCCTCCTCTTGTCACTGAAAATGAAAAGCCACAATAGTGCTGGCCATAGCTATGATATGCTATTGTCGTTTGTTGACCATGCGTGTTTGACCTACTATTGATGACTAGTGTCTAGCCATTCTGTACCAGTCGCACCGCACAAGGTGGTGAAAGCTTCCAAAATAGGAACCTATTCCACAAGGAGGAAGTTGGCTGTGATACAGAAATGACAGAGCCATCTGTGAAGAAACCAGAGGAGTGTGGAATCTGTCTGTCTGCCCCTGTGACCATCAGTCTGGCACTTCAC
Organism: Symbiodinium kawagutii; assembly: GCA_009767595.1. Lineage (NCBI taxonomy): Eukaryota > Dinophyceae > Suessiales > Symbiodiniaceae > Symbiodinium > Symbiodinium kawagutii. The sequence continues at coordinate 216,944 of VSDK01015717.1, forward strand.
TTTGACGAGCTAATGATCAGAATATGATCGGTTAATGATGGTAAATGGTGGTTGATCATGGAAAATGATGGTTCATGGTGATGGTTCATGGTTCATGATATTGAATCGTTCACGCTATTTTGCTTGCTTTTTGGTGCTTGAATCCAAGGGGCCAATGGCCGTGTCCAAGTCCAAGGCAAACAAACGGATTGTTGATAAGGCCTCTCGTAAGTCCTGGGCCTGCCCAATTCGCAGAAGCTTGGCCGTCTGTGCCTGTGTGTTCGTCATTTCCGAAAATCGACAATCTCTCCACCAGCACTCGAAGCAACTTGATCTCCAGCACCAGGGCCAGGAGTCTGGGCCCCTGGATTTCTCAGACAGGCTCTGCTCTCTTGTCAGGAATCGGCGACCCCATTTCTGCGGGGACAAACAAAGGTTGGTGAAGCACCGTAAGATGAATGACGCATAGGGCCAACATTGTATGGAAACATCTTCATCTAGCTTGTTATCCAAAAAAGAAAGAAACAAAATCCAGGTCTGGCTGGCTCCGAGTCAACCACTCGAAGTATTCTGTCCGGCACAGAGATGAACGTCAGCACTGTCTGGAAAAAGGCATGGATTCCATCGCTACAAACATAACAGTTGGCACAAGGTTTGTAGACCAGCTAACAGCTGTCAAATTAACCGGGGGTCCAGCCAGCGCCGACGGGAAAACACCCAAGCGTTAAAAAGGCTCTCAGCTACGCCAACGCAGCTCTGCACAGGACGCTCGGGAACAAACAATGTGATATTCTTTCCTTGCCCCGCTGATAAGAAAAGAAGAGTCCGGAAAGTTGATGACAAGAAAAAGAAGAAGTCAGTCCGGGCACAGATCCCCCATGGTGTGTTGTACAAACAGAACCAATAGCAAACTCACCACGAATCAAACTTCTCTTCTCCAGTGCCTACCTCTTGCATTTGCGCGTCTATCCATCTGTCTGTGTATCTATCTGTCTTTCAAAAATCTTTCTATCTAACTATCCGTCTCTGTCTTTCCAAAAAACTATCTGTCTATCTCTCTGTGTATTCATCTAGCTAGCTATGGATCTGTCTACCTCTCTATCTATCCTACCTATCCCTCCTCAATATCTATCCTTGCTTCCCAGTATGTTTTTCCTACCTGTCTGGTTGGTGGTTTCAACCCCAGTGAAAAATATTCCTGTCAACGAACCAACCATTTGGGAATGCGGGGGAACATAAAAAAATAAAACCACCAGCCAGCTCTGTATCGCTTTCCCAAATTCGATTTCTCCAGGTGCTGGTCCGGCAATGAACGCTATGCCGCATAGCTATGCCTGTCTCACTGCTTGTCTATCAGCAGGATCACCACCTATCAGTTTGCCAGTTTGTCATGCCAAACTCTCTAAACATCTAACCATCTCTACAGCTGTCTGCCTGTCTGTCTGTCTGCCTGTTGATCTATCTCTCTAGCTCTCTGACTATCCAACCATCTCATCACCTATCTGTCTATCTATCTATCTCGGTTGATGTCTCCACTCTAGCTTGTCTATGGCTCAGGGCCCTTTGAAGCCATCTTACGTTTGTTTACAAGTGAGCTATGGACACATATATTGTTGACGTTTCATATGCTTTTTAGCGCCGTTCCTTGGTGCTATTCACTGCTGTCATCATCATTTTCCAAGCATGTACTCCTAATTCTCCCGCTTTACAAAAAGAAGAGTAAACCATTCTCCAAAGCAGAAACAATTGTTGGCGGTCTGAAACGTGGTGCCTGTAGAAAATTGGTTGGAAACCTCCTCCGTTGGATTGTGCACCTGTTCTTGCTAGCAAGAACAAACTGTGGTGGGTTACAACCCCATGTGGAGATCAAACAAACGATCAACAACAACAAAGAATTCAATACATCAAACATGTGTACGTGGTGGTCACCCTGTTTTAAGTTGGTGAAGAAACCAATTAACCATGCCTATACAATTAACCATGTCTATATCCACCATATGTGGTAGTTACCCCATGTAAATACACATATACAAATAAATTAACACCATGGAATTCACTCTGGATAACTCACTTATGATTTTAAAAAATCAATGTTGACTTAGCGGGTTTTCCCCTGCATTTTTTCCAGATCGATATGCAACTCAAGAAACAACATGTCAGCATCAACAATCCCTGTCCCTTGAATGCCGATATATCAACTAAATGACACATCTACGGGTATATCACCTTCAAAATTTTGAATTACAAATCAATGACAATCTTTTGTATCCTTAATAGCTAGTCAAATGAAAAATACGAGGCCCATAATTGTATCATGGGTGGTATGATATTTAAAGAATCTCTAGTTGACAATTACTTCAAATCATATCCATTAAAAAAAAACTATAACATCTATATAATCTATCTGTCTATTTTCTCTAAAATATACTATCTACAGCAACCAAAAAATATTCATCATTTCTACTACAGCAATAACAAAAAGCTATGTTGGTAATATTTTATCCTTAACCAACAACAAATTGTATAACGACCAAAACTCCATGCCCCACCGGCAACCTTGTCGAGTCCCTACCTCCACGTTGCAACCCACGACGTCGCAGGTGGGGTCACTGCACGGGCTGAGAAGCGGCAAGGCACAGGCCCGCTGTCCTGGAGCTTGATCAAGGGGTGATGGCTAATCATGGTTTATCATCGATGATTCATCATGGTTACTCAATAGGCAATCATGGTTGACAATGGTAAACCGATGGTGGATTGACGGTTAAACAGTGGTTAAAACATGGTGAATTGACGGTGAATGCTATCATTGGTAGTTTGTTAATGTAGTGATTCATGATTGCAGTTTGATGGCTAATGTTAGTGGTTGCCAGTACTGAATGATGTCTACATGGTTGGTGGTCGACCACCCCTATGAAACATATTATTAGTCAGCCAGCCAACCATTTGCTAATGCCAAGGAAAATGAAACATTTTGGAAACCACCAACCATTTATAACCAACGGGTGGTCTTCAAATGATGACGAATTGGCTACTAACAATGATGATTAATAACTATTGCCAATGGTTGACAATGGTCGATTGGTAGTCAGTGTTGGTTTTTTGATGATCAATGTTGGTGAATTCATTGCTGTTGTTTACTTGATGGTGTAGTTACGATGCGCAGCTTTGTATCGTAGTTGTCTCATCAATTGCGGTTGTTTGTTGATGAGCCCATCAGCAATTTGCAATGTTTGGCAATTGCTAGTCACTATCGAACACGGCAAACAGATCGACATCAGCTAGACAAGCATCGAAACTAGAGCTGGGCGATGTTCGTCATATGATTGACAATCAAAAATGGGATGGCGCTGCATGGAATGTTGATGGACTGACTGGCTGTCGACCCCAAATCTTGATAGATCCTGTGCAAGGATTCTTGGATGCGAGTCCACGCTGTATCGACGCCAGCGAAAAATGATTAATTAAATATATTTTGTTGGTGACGCTTCACATGTGTGATAGCAAGCAAGCTCATGTACCAGACGCTTCAACTCTATTTTGGAACCGCCAGGACTTGACATCGCACTTTTTACTGAGGAACTTAAGAAAGTCCGGGGCGCCTGCTCCGTTTGGTGCAGCTATGCTCACTCATCAGAGGCGTCTGCTCGCTTCTTTGCACTATGAACGACGTTGTCGCTTGCGGCAGCTTTGATGGTTCATCTTTTGTTCCGACGAGTCGCCGCCTCGGCCCTCTCGACCGAATCGCCTTTGCGTTGTTGCTGATGGTGGAGGATGGTGGAGGATCATTGTTGCGACCTCTGCGGCTTTTTGCGCACAGCATGGCGCCACCACGGGGACGGGAGCCGCAGAGCTCTGCTTCGGATTCCTGCCATTAATCCAGCGCTAACACATAGCCTGTTTTAGGATGATTCTGGGAGTTCCCAAGTACAAGAAGCATCCCTTTCTTTTCGCTTGCTGTAAACCTTTCTTGGCTTTGTTGGCTATGTCCATGCAATCATGAATCATTCACCATTGTCAACATTTATCAACCATTGTCAGCCATTATCAACCAATGTCAGCCATTATCAACCAGTGCAAATTTGATCACCTTCAGTTGGTTGTAAACAGTGACTACTTCCTTCTGTATCTTGATTTCCAATAGATGTTTGTTCCTTATAGATTGTTGTATATTTTCAGTCTCAGCATGAGAGATCATCTTCCTACTGTACATGCACATGGGGGACTACCTTTGTAGATAGTCTGGAAAGTAGTGATCAAAAAACACAGAAATGGAAGCGATTCATTCTTACTAGCTGTTGTCCACCCTTAGACACAGCTTATGATTCACTAATAGCTAGATATTCATCATTAGTCTTTGCCATCATCATTAGTCTATCACCCCACTAATGGTGTTCACGATCCGGATTCTTCATCATTTCATCATCATTAGTTATGCAATCTACCGACAGTAAGCATCACTCAAATCATAAATCCAGGAATTGTTAGTGCTCGACCATCTTACCATCATTAATTATCCTTGGTTTGACTTACCACCATTAACCATCAAAGATAAACCATCAATTCACTATTGTCAATCACTATCATTAATCATTATCATTAATTAGGTTATCATTGCTTGCGCTATCATGGTGACATCATCTTACTAAGACTCATGACATCACCTAACTAAGTAATCATGTGGTCATCTAATTAAGTCATTGTCTCCATAGTTAGGCGAGAATAATTACTGTCATCATTATCATTGTCGATGCCATTACTATAGTTAATGCTATAGTTAATTAGTATAGTACCAATTATAATGACTATAAACTAAGATCAATAAGTATCACTTTGGCCAATTGATGGTTTCTCAAAATAGGGGTACCCCTAAATCATCCATTGTTAGCGAATTATAGTAATAAACCAGCCATGTTTGGGGCTCCCTATTTTGAGAAACCACCAATTATAGTCAATTATAGTCAATAACTATCACTATACTGGTAATTATTCACTATCATAAGTATCATTATAATAACTATTATAAGTATCACTATTGCCAATCATAGTGAACCACTATAGTTCGGTCATTAACGATGCCCATCTTTCAGGTCCTGCACCAACTCCTGTAGGTCCAACACATGGTGCCTTTCCGCCAGCGAACGGCCTTGAGCCTCAGGCGCCCGGTGGGCGTCGCCAGGATCATCAGGTGGTTAGCCACCCAGCAACAACAAGCGGTGGTGGACAATCATCAAAGGGTTCATCAACAAGAATGGCCAATGAGAATGGTGAATTAATATTATCATAAGAGCGAGGAAAAATGCGGTGGTTGAAGTATGGTTTATCATGGCGAATACCCTCTGGTGAACTAACATGGCAATGGAAAGTCACCTATTTTTAAGGGAAACCCTTGGAAATAAGCTATAAATGGTGGATTTTCCCATTGCCAGGTTAGTTTACCAGAGGGTAATGACTGATGACGGTACTTGTTTATAAGCACCAGCAGCTGATCGCAACAGATGCTTGGGCCTAGCTTCATCATTGACCCAAGCATCCCAGGACCGCCAGGAATTGCGGCTGATCATCGCAGCAGCATCTCTGAATGCATTGCAACTACTGTTGTCTTGCCATGATTGGTTTGGCCATTCACCAAACTATAGCTGTTAATTTCAGATCCATATCAATAAACCAGCCCCAGTAGCCAGTGATTTGCCACCAATTATAGGGGGTATTCATATGGATCTACCCTTCACAATAAATGACGATGGTAAATGGTTCAGAACAATTGCTAATGGCTTGCAATACTTTCAGGGAGGATATTCTAACTCCTGAAAAACCCATTGGATGAAAATCCCCCATGGAAATCTACAGTGTTGATCATGGGTCTTTCTGACTACCTAGCTGTCAGCCACACCCATTCTCTAAATTCCTGGATCTTGGGAAATCATCAATTTTGGGTACTGATGTCTAGGAACTCTCCGTAGGCCTAGTTGTGTGAAAGGTCACCCCCTTGCTGATTGCATAAGCAGTTCGCAAGCATATCCAGTTCCGCAAACCATCTCACTGGAATGCAGTGAGGTGAATTTCGGGAATATAACCAGGAGTATAAGCAGTGAACCTCTATATGTGAAATTCATTGTCAAGGAATTCATCGGATTCATCAGGGAGCTGGTCCAAGTCATCTTGAAGCATCCAACTGATGCCACGGTCAACCCTTGGTGTCCTGGGCCCCCTGGCATGGCAGTGCTCGCAAAGGACGCCCGCGGTGAAGGAGAGGTGACTCTTTTGGGCTAAGGTTGCCTGGCAAAGCTGCAAGTAGCCCGTACCCCGTCATGAAAAATATGCTCAACCAACCATTTGTTAACAATAGGCAATAGGCAAACTAAAAAATGTGAATCAAACCACCACGCAGGGTAGGTAATAGCCCCTGGAGCCATGGTTAGTAACCAACTGCTAGCTGGGAGTGCACATCCAAGGGGTGCTGGCCATGCGCATAGCCAAGCTGCATCATTGATGGCATGGCAATCGGATTCATCATGATCAATCGCATGGACCAAAAATAATATCTGCTCCTTGATGGTTAATGTGGCCCACGGCAGCGCCTTCACCAACTGCAATAGGCCCTGCACGACAGCCACGCTCAGTCCTGCAGCTGTGCTTCTCCAACATGCGGACGGCAACGAAGAACACAACAGGTTGGTGGCTAAATCATACCACTCATTTTTGATCAAATGGTTGGTGGTCTTCCCAAAAACATTATTTGATCGCCATCCCAGCCATCGCAGAAAATAACACATGCTTGCAATTAAACAGCCTACGCAGAAGTATGTCAATTGGGCATGTAGTGTGTATGGGAATGTGCATGCAAGGGCAAGTCCATCGAACCAAAAAATACAACACTCATCTACGAAAGACTATGCGCACATTGTCGAGTTATTAGATCGATGAAAAAACACAAGGATGTAGGCCCCTTTGTTTCCTCAGCATATGGAAAAACCACAACAAGGATAACAACAAAAAGCTACAACAGAGATGAACACAATCGTCAATCTGGCAGGTGCACCAGGGTGATCAGCCCCGGCTTCCACAGTCACGCGTCGCTTCGTTGGCATGCGTTTGTGTGACAGCGGCGTGCCCCCTGCTCCAGTCAAAGCAATCGAAAATCGATGACACTAAACCATTGGGAAGAACCATTTGTTGTAACTTTTTTCACACTTGCAGTATGGGATGGTTCAAGAATTAGAGAGTGATGTGATTGTCAACGCCTGTGGTTCCCATACAACCCCCATTCCCGAAAATCATCACCAGCTTAGCGCTCGACCATGATCACCAGCTTAGCCAATGGAACGCAGTTGGCTAAAGGGGTTCCCATATTCGCAACTATCTTTGACAACCAAAGAACTCCATCAACTCACTTGTAAGGGGACACGCACACCCACACAGAGGCAGCAACCACTAATCGCTTTCAAACCGTTGCCAAGCACTTTCAATGGTTATCAATCATCACGGAAAATATCTTGGACAATTTTCAACAACCACTGATCATTCCTCAGCATCACTAGCCATTCATTAAGCATCGAACATCAATTACCTGACCATTACTCAACCTTCAATTAAACAGTACTTATCCATCAACCAGCCGCCATGTAACCATTAGAACACCTAGCATTAAGCATCAATCCACGCTTACTCAACCATCAATTAGCCCTTACTTTACCACCAATTCATCAACATTGACCGTCCATGATCAATTCACCATTACTCAATGATCAAACACTGTTCCATTGTTTCACCATGAATCAGCCACCAACCTTTACTTAAGCATCCATTCACCTTGATTTTCAATCACAACTTAACCATCAACTCATCATTTTTAAACCTCTACTTCAACATCAAATCATCATTTTCAACCATAACTTCCACATCACATCAGCATCAATTCAGCCATTGCCAAAACATGCCTCGTGGACTCCGGCTGCACCTTGTTGCGATGACACTCGCACCACTTGGGGTCGATCTGCCGGCCTAAGAGTCGCAGCGGCCGTGGAAAACCCTTGGCATGGATGGTGGGTGGTTAATAGTGGATGGTTCATGGTTGATGGTGGTTGGATAGATGATGAACAACTGATTGAGTGTTGATATGCAGTAATTCTTTGGTATTTTTTCAACAATTGATAAACAGTTGATAGTGGATGATTAATAGCAACGAGGTTGATAGTGGATGATTAAAAACAAAAAGGTTGGGATTGATGGCTGATGGTTGGTACTGGTAGCGGGTAAATGGTTCACAACTTATTAGCAGTTGATTGTTAGAGTTGCTTAGTTGAAAAGAAAGAGTTGGTTGACAGCTGACAAACAGTTGATTGACAGCTGAGATGATGAGAGGCGATGTTCTGGGGCCGACAATTCTTGGATTTTTAGGCTCGCTTGTTACTAGAGATTAAAAATGGATCATAATAGGGGATAGTGAGCAAGTATAGGGGTTATAAGTTATAACCATTAATCATGGTTAGCGGACGTGGCTATACTCCAACGGCGCCATCAATTTTATTTTGCTCCACACCCTCTGAAAAAAGGGTCACGTGGATCTACCACGGTGCTTTGACTGAACTCATCAGCAGCCTGCTCCAACGTGTGATGCACTGTGTGATGGTGTATAGCCCAGGTGTGGCTGCAACCGCCCTTCCATCTCCAGCAAAGGACTTTTCGGTGCCAGCGAGTCTCACAACGAGACAGTGCCGCACATCTCGATAGCGCTGGAAATCAAAATGCCAGTGGTTCGAAGGGCACTCTTCGACGCGAAGCACCTTGTCCTTCACCAAAAGATCTTGCAGTCTTTCATGTGGTCTTGTCTGCGCCAGCAGCACTAACTTTTCTCCCAGACCGGGCTGTAGTGCCTGCCTACCACGAAAACACCCACCACGAGTGGTAGTGGTAGAATCGTAGGGTGGTAGAGTGGCAGGGCGGTAGGATGGGAGAATGGTAGGGCCGCCCCATCATGATAGTCTCCAATTCCTGTGTACATGCATGTATACATGTACATATCTTAGAGAGATAAATACGTATATCTATATTTATATATACATGATGTAAATATCCATATATACATATATATATACACATAAATACATACATATATATATATATTTATTTGCATAAATCCACACACGCATAAATATATATATATATATATATGTATATATATTTATATCAATAACTAACTAAATAAACAAATAAATAAGTAAATAAATAAATAAATATATATATATATATATATGTAAATATCGAATATAGATATTGTAGACTTGTCGGGTATTTATAGAAGCATTCTTGTCGGATTGGAAATCAATTCATGTGGATCCCAACAAAACTTGTCGGAATAGAAAGTTTTTGTCGTCTCTACGGCTATGACTCAGAAAATGGTCATCAATCATGGCAATGGTTAGTTATCTAATATTTAGATGTGCTTAGTCACAAGAAAGCTAAGGATGTTTAGTGTCGCAGTGGTAAGTGGTGGTTCTGGTTGGTAACAGTTGACCGTCCACCAGCCCAAGCCCTGGCAGTTTCATATCGTGCAGAATATGGCAAGCTTCAGGTGACCCGGGGGCCCTGCTGACTACCATCAGCTTTGGAGGAGGGCCTTCTCCCACGCGTTGTTGCGTTATTTCTTGGGATCCAACGAATTGGTCCGAAGCATTGGTCATGACTTTCCACCCAAAAAACCGCCAACCCCCTTCGTGGCCAAATAGATTTGACCATAGAAACAGCACAGAAACCACAAAAACATGTGAAATCTTTTTGGCCAACAGCTGGTGCTACAGTGAAGCTGCTGCAGTTTCCAACGCCAAATCTGTCACAGCTCGATGCGTCCGAGCTACAGGAGGTCCAAGGTGAGCTCGTCTCCCATCCAGAGCAGGCGGAAGCTGTCCTGAGATCAGCGCGGAAACCCCGAGTGGTTGGGTGGGTTGGTTGGTTGGTTGATTGATCGCTAGCTATCATAGTAGTTAGCAATGGTTAACAATGGTGGTTAATGATTGTCAATGTAGCGGTAAAGAATGGTTGATAGCAACCTGCTAGAATTAATCAAGCACCATGCTGGATATGAACTTTAGGGATGGTTGATACTGGCTTAAAACATTTTGAAGAGACATGACGCTGATGGCGCGTGAAGTTTTTCCGTGTTACGACACGGCCAAAGAGCAACCGGTGAAAGTCATGAAGCCGCCCCATTTTTGGGTTGGGCAAACCCCACTCTCTGAAACAAATGCACGGCATTTCAAGCCATGGCAAAGTCCAATGCGGTGGAACACGACACATCGAAGTCACTTTCCTGGTTGGTGGTTTCAATCCCTATGAGGGGTAGGCTTGTCACCCACGCAGTCATTGGTTCAGACTAGGGAAAATGAAAAAAGTCAATCAAACCTCTAACCATCTCTAACCAGTTAGCCAGTTTAGTAGGCAAATTCTTTCGCACGGGTTGGTTGATGAAAGATCTCCAGTGTCATTGCCAGTCCCCTGATCCACAAGACTGATGAATAACGGACACTTGGAATTGTTTAAAGATGGATCGAACCAGTTGACGATGTAGCCAGATATCGATAATGAAACTCGATCGTATCCTGGGTTTCATGATCCAACATGAGCAGAAACGGTTCACAAGCACCTGTGCTCATTCCAACGAGCAAGTTCCGATCCTGTCTGTTTTTGCGAGAAAACCTTTGTTGCAAACGGAGTGTGCCACCTGGTGTTTGTCCAAAAATGGTTGGTTTCCGCCAACTCACTGGTGATTTTCCTGGCGAACAACTGGACAGAACCACTGGTGCAAGGCTCGGGTCCTCAATCGAGCTAAACCAAGGAGGTCTCATACGGTGCTGGTGGATGTTGGGGGACCTGGAAGCGGCCCCAGAAGCCACTGAACTGCAAACGCTTCACTGTTGGTGACTGCTAAGCATCATATTGAATGCATGTGGTGGTTTCTCAAAATAGGGACCCCCTAGAGATGGTTGGTTGGCTTATAGCCATAGACGATAAATACTATTGGATGATTGATCTAGTGATAACATGTGACAACTCCACTAATAATCATCAGTGGTAGTGACTAATAGTACATCAAGAATAACCACTATGAAACCAAAACCACGAACCCCGAATAGACTCACCAATAGGATTAGCCCAGTGTTCAGAACGACCGTCATTGAGGTTGCTGCTATCATGAAGGCTGGAGCATCAATGCTCATTGATGATAGGAATATGAACCGTTCATACTCATTGGGTCGTTTCTCAAGTCATAGCAGTACTCCAGTTATCATCCAGTTCACGAACGAACCATTTACCCTCAAACCATCCAGTTTACGCACCATTTATAGGTGCCATGTCATTCACCATCTCTAGTAATAAACACCAAGCGTAACTTGCTAAACCCACTACCATAGCGTTGGGGCGTTGGGGTCCGCCACTTAGAACCCCCCCATGTCATGACCCCCGAGGACCACGGACCTGAACTCATGGACCCATCACCTGGGCCTCGCCCAGGCGCGGCACTGGGCCTTCGCACTCGGAAGAGACCCAAAGAGCCGATGCCTTCCACGCAATCCTGGCGGAGAGCCCCGGCCCCACCGGTGGAAGTGGAAGCTGCTGGTTGGATTGGGTTGGATTAGGTTGGATTAGGTTGGATTCGTTTGTTAAGTGGGTTGAGTTGGATTTTTTGCTTTGCTCTGTTTTCTGATGGTTTGTCTTTTGCTTTTTTAGTTTGCTGTTGTTGATGCCACATGCCCATTCTTGGTGCTTGTATCTGCTTAGTTCCTGTTGGTGAAGCCCCTGTTCATCTGCCGACTCCCAAATGATTCAACACCTAAGACGCGGTGCGCCTGCAGATAACTGGAGAAGGTAAACCTGCGATGCCCCAAAACAGAGGTCCCGAGAGCTTTGTGACCATGGCAGATGACCACCGACTAGTTCAGGCGACTTTTCAAGTACTGGTTTTGTGTCTGGCATGGGTTGTCAACCACAGTAGTGCAGGTTCTCTAGTTTTAATATGGTTAGCTGGTGCTTGCACCAATATTGGCAGCAGTCTAAACCAAGATCATTGGTGAATTCTTGTTAACCGCAATTGGCAACATTGACAATGCTGTCAGCAGGCCGTCATGTTCTTGTTGTAGTTGTTGAACCATGTTTATGCGCCTGTTGGATTGCATGGCACTCTTCTTTCTTTTTGTTGAATTACATGGTTCCTAAAGAGCCAGCATTGATTTTCACCCTTATCAATCTTGGCAAATCCCGAATCATTCTGAATCATTCTGAATCACTATCATTCGCATCCAAAGAATGTCGCGGAATGGCAATGCTGTTGAGTTCAAGTTGTTTCAAGTTGGTTCAAAATCATTGGACAACACTCCAAGATCTTATCACTTTCTTGGAGCCACGAGGGGCAACTTAACGCTGAACCAACCATTAACCAGCTTAACCAGCTTCACCAACATGGCAATCAGCTTTTTCAGTTAAGTTGACCGGGCTTGTTCAGCAGCAAATATGGATCAACCTACCATGAACGAGAGACCATAAATTGAACATTCATTGCTCAAGCATGATTGATCGTCTGTTCACCTACCATTGTCAAGCAAAAACCATCATTAACCATTCATCAGCTCAACGATTCACCATCATCATTACTTATACAACTATCAGCCATCATAAGCCATCAAAAGCCGTCATCAACAACGATTAACCATCAATAACTGTCAAAAACCATCTTCAACTATCAATAACTATCACTAACTATCAACCATCATTAGCCACTAGTGTTGCTGATCCATACTAGCACTATCAACAACTATCAACCACTAGTCACTAGTAACCCATCATTGATGACCATTCCCAACCCTACCATGGTTGATGACTGATAGTTGCTGGCAGTGATTAACCATGGTTGATGACTGATAGTTCATGGTTGATCACCCAACCATGGTTGAAAACATCCATGACCAACCCTACTAGCAACCATTCTCAACCCCTAAACCATCATTAAGCACTAGTGTTGCTTATCCCTACTACTAACCATTCTCAACCCCTAAACCCAACCATCATCGACCATTCACCACCCCCGATCTGGGCCCCGGCCCCGTCCTGCCGGGACGATGCAGCCACCAGCTTGGGAAACAGCGTGGGCCTTGGCGCGGCACCGCGACGTTGAGGAGGGTGGATGTGATGTGTCGCTTGGTGGGTGTACCAACCCATGGTCAACAATCAACGGTACCCAGACTCGACGTGGCCTTGCATTGTCCTCAGGTGAAACCGACGGCCACAATAGTGAACCAACCAGTGATGTTGCAAATACATTATGTTAAAAGTAAAGCCACGTGGTCCGTGAGCCGCGGAGGGAAGCATAGGATTTTCCTGGCCGTCAGTTCGAAGAACTTCATCCGCCATTTAAATCCGAGCCCAAAGAACTTAATCCTCCGTTTTCAGTTTATTGTCGGGCATCCGGGGACGGTTGAACAAGTCCACAAGCGCAGAATGCCGCTGCTGCGTGACTCCTTCAAGGAGCCTCACGATGGCTTGGGTATGATCGGCGTTCAGCTTCTTCAAGTGAACATGTGGAGACACTCCCTCCTTGAGGGTAGCCGCCACAGCATGGAGATTTGGCACAGTGCCAAGATGAACTGCATGTCCGGTGACATTTCCGACCTAGAAAAGAAAACACGGAAGCTTTGCTCAGGATTCTGCCAGTTCGGCCCTCCGACGTAAGGCCGCGCGGGCTCGATGACTACGAAGGAGGACGGAAAGCTCTTGCAACATGTCACCATGGAGTACCGTAGCATCATCACCAGTGCGAGCAGCAGCGCTGCGGGCCACCTGAAGAAGAAGCTGACTTGCTGCAATGTCCAATGCGCCCGTGGATTCGGCAACAAGGGGTACGAAGCGCACGCCTTGTTGGGCACAGAGCTGGGCAGTGTTGAGGTGGGCAGCCTTTTTGGCTGCGTAGTTCGACGCTGCTGCGAGCGCTGTAGTGGCTGCCTGGCAAACAACATCCTGTCATACATTATGGTTTCTTAAAATGGAGGTACCCTTTATATGAGTAATTTCTAGACATAAACCATCCGTTTTGTGGGTCCCCTATTTTGAGAAACCACTGTATCTCAGGAATGGGAACAAGTAATCCCAACAATCAAGCGGCTACCAACAAAGAAATGCAATGAGAGCAGCAACGAACCATGCATCGCGCAAGAACGATAGGCTTATGACACCACTAACACCTTGTCAAGGGCCTCGATGATCTCTGTCAATGCTTGGGTTCCACGGAAGTGGCGTCTCCGGTGTGTTGCTGTCAGTGGCTGGGTACCCTGGCAACCAATCCCATGACCAGCTACTAGTCGTGCTGTGCTGTTTGGGCGTTCACCTACCCGTTTTTTGGTTGGCTGATATTGATCCTCAGCCATATTGGCAAAGCAATTCCCAAAAATGATGGTCTTTGTCATGCAGTCGTTGGCTTTTTACATTTGGACCTTGGGTCGGTCATACAAGACTGTCGACTTAATTCCAGATCACACTAACAGTTCATAGCATGTCTAATAATGCTGCCAATGATTGATGGTTCCTTTGGTCAATAGCACATCCAAAAATATGAGTCATCAAAGAACATTATAAGCGGACATACTCAACGATCGTGAATGTCAAGTCATGAAGTGAACAAGAGTGGTAATGTTTGTCGCTCTGGAAAGAAGCTTTGCCCCGTATTCCCATCATGGGATCATCACCAATTTGACCACGGTAAACGCCATCACCAAACTCACCAGGGCACCATCTCTGGGCCACATGGTTTTGCTCCCCGAGGGCCCCAACCTTTCACTGCGCACAGCTGCATCTTTGTCCCTGCTGTCGCGGAGTCGCTTGCATCGCAGAGCACGACTTGGTCGTGACACGGCGCAGCAAGTCGAAAAGAGACGCAGCTGGGGGGGAACCAACCAGAACAGATGCTGCCACAGGCCCCTCAGAGCTTCCTGTGGCGCACAGTTCTCCACCAGTGTACAGGTAGCAAGGATCAGTCCTTGTGGTTCTGAACGACTACACTCCAGTAAACCAACCTAGAAGTCGAAAATCCACCATTGTTCATTGGTTGATCTATGGTGATTCTTAGTTTCCAGCTTAGTTTGCCAAACAGTAGCCACCACTCACCATCAATGAGCCATTCGTAACAACTAAAGCCATGATATCAGTATCATCATTGCTGGTGAGTTAACGTTCTGATTGCTTGATTCCTACTACTACATCTACTATGGCTCATCATGGCTAGAATTTGTTGACAATGATTAATAGTAGTCACAGAGATTCATGATTCTTACATAGTTAAACATTGTTGACATTATGACTCGTAATGAGTGTAGGACAGTGTAGTTTATTGGTATCATCTAGAACCATCATTTACCACCAATTCTTTTACAGTGCTATTAGTGATTTAGTGATGATCACTATCATAGTATCCTACATTACCATTTACTACCAATCATCCTACCAATCATTTACTACCATCATTTACTACCATTATCCATGATGTCATTTCTAATGGTAGTAGTTTACCAGTGGTAGTAAATGATGGATGTAATTACATCTAGTACTATCATCCTACATTTCCCCAGTTGATCATGGAAGATCACCATCCTCTATTCGCTTACCTTCCAGTCATAGCCCTGTACGCTGAGTGCTGCTGCGAAATCGCTGCTGAGAAATCGAGATGCCGCAAGCGAAGATCACTCCTGAAGTATGCTTCACAATGCTTAGTCATGCTGCGGGTTTGACTGCTTCCTGATGGCTTGTTCTACCAAAGGTTAGTACTGGTTCCTGGTGGTTTGTTATGATGCTTAATGAGGCTTAATGATTAAGATTGGCAGTGGCTAATAGACAGTCATCCATGGTTAATGATGGTTACCAGTGATCGGTTGTGACATGAACAAATTCTCCAACGGGGCTGCTGAAGCTACTCTGTAGAGCATGAGGAACTAAGGAACATCCTTTACCACTCAACCGATCCTGAACCAGATATCTATCCCACCAGCTAAACATGATAAACAGCCAGCCTCTACACACATCAAGTGCGACTGGTTGAACATCCCAAGTTCATGTTCCAGGTGTCATTCCGCTTCAGCTTGATGGTTACAGCTGGACCCCGGCGCAACTGGTTCCATGAAGCCATGCTTAGTTCCAGGTCAGTTCCGCCACCTGATAGGCTAACCCTGGTTCTATCCCAGCTCCCCAGCTACGAAAAATCGTTTATCCAAGGGTCCCAACGGTCATTGGTTTCGGTGACATTGGGAGGTCACTCGCCCCCAAAACCGGCTCACCAAGATGGTTTTTAGGCACTTTTTATCATAAACCAGCATCAATCGCATCCTAAGGCAAGACGTATGGTAGTAAATCCCTGAATATGGTTGATCATCATCAATCATCATTAATCATCCCATAGTTGGAGGTTGGATCCACCATTAATCATCACTAATTTGCATTTCAAAAACATCACATCCTTTGGCAAAGGCTGGACTGAACGCTGCAGGGCTGCAGCACCGCTATGGAGAACCTCTCTACCCGAAGCACCGTCACCCACGTGAGTGCGACGTTTTTGTCGGTCATTTATGGACTAAACTACCATCCATCATAGAAACTTGACAACAAAACTTGGTTTAGTTGTCAAGCATCCTGGTGACCAATGTTGAACATGATCACCACAGAAATTTGGTAACAATCATCCTTCCTTGCTGCTTCAGAAACGATCATCCGGCCGAGGATGGCTCGGTCAATGGGGAAAGGCCTCCGAAACAGCAAAATTTGGTTCAAGAGATCAACGAACATGTATGGGATTGATGTGTATGGCATGGAGCGAAAGGGATTCCTGCACTCAACAATGCATGGATTGTGGCAACAAACCGAGCAAAACCAACCATGTTTACCCAGCAATTTATTGACATAATTGGAGGTTGACCATCCGATACCCATGGGACCATCATTAACCATCATTAATTAAGCATCATTGACCATTCCATGCTTGGAGGTTGGATCCACCATTTGTCGTCCTTGAACATCCCATACCCATGGGTGGTTCCACCAGATTCAACAACAGCCAGCAGTTCCATGACGTTCCACTGCTCAGGTTCATCCAGTGTCCTACTATCATTTCCCCGTCAAAAGGGCTTCTCGAAGTTACACTTAGAACTGGATTCATTGATTAATCATCAACAACCATCAACCAACATGATTGATTGACAAACAAGGACAAGAAAACATGATAGAAACGATGTTACAAGACATTATGAGCCATGGGCATGTTGAACTACTATTGATCATGATCACCAACTATGGCCACTGTCAACCGAACTGAGGGCCTCTCCCCAGAAACCACGTCGCGGTGCATTTACCTTCGCGTGGATCCGATCACAGTGAATTACAGGCGCCCGGTTGTGGCGGATAACTTCGCACTCGCGGCGACATACCAAGGATAACCACGAACTGGGATGCATCATGTGAGCGTATCTTAAGACAAATGGGACCCCTCATTTAAAAATGGTCTATTACTATGAACGGTTCACTGGATGATAGCTCGGGGGTCCTGTATGACTTGAGAAACCACCATATTGGTCTTATTGTGATTATCAGCCATTAAGCATCACTATTAACCATCACAATTAACCATCATTAATGGTTATTAATGGTTATTAATCATCATAACCTCTATCAAACCACAGATTTTTGTTGCAACGGTGCGATGTGAGTTTCTCACTGGGCCCATTAGAGCCGTGCCGTGACGGGGGGGGGAGCCAGTTCACGCTTTCGCTCGATTCGAGACCTGGCACGAACGGACACGGGGGACCCGGGGGGAATTCTCGGGTCATTAAGAAAGCACCATTGACAAAACATTGGCGAACTGGGTCAATATTAACCAACCAATAATAGCTGGTTAATGGTTAATGATAGGAGATGATAAGTGACAATATAGGGGATATACCAGCTATATATGGCTATGGGTCAAGCAGTTAACCAACCAACTAATGGGGCTTAATGACCAACAAAACTATAGGGAAACAGCCTGGTTAATGATAGGGGAATCAGGGGGACTAAGGGTTTTGACCCATAGCCACATTAATGGTGGAAGTAGGTAATGGTCGCTGTATAATGGTTGATAAGTTTGGTTACCACAATGATTGTAGTATTTCTGGTTGTTGATGGTTATTGTATTCATTAATGGTTGTTGATGGTTTTTAATTGATGGTTATTCATGGTTATCAATGGTGATGGACATTGACAAGCCATTCTTTATCCGTAAGCAAAAAAAATTGACCATCACCACCCAGCCATTGATGAACCATCACTAATAGTCACTTCCCAAGCATTATTCAACCGTCAACGTACAGCCAAAATTCAAATATCAGCCTATCAGCCAATCGCTGACCATTAATACGCTACCATTACTGAACTGGTATTGTCCAAGCAACGCAAAAACATTGTCGACCGTCAGCAACCAGCCAGTATTCAGCCGACATTATCCAACCTCGTTTTAAATAGTCAGCTATAATGGACCATAACCCATTGTTAAACTGTCATTATGCAACCATTATTGGACTATCATAAACCATCACTACCAAACGTTTAACCGTCAGTACCAGACCGCTATTAAACCATCATCAGTCATCACTGACCATCATTCTAACACCTTACCGTTGCTAATCCGTCAGTAGAATGCTAGAACCGTCATTCTCCAGCCTTTACTTAGCCATCAAAAACCGTCATTGCTCAACCAACGTTCAGCCATCCTTCTCAGCCCCTTCTTTGACCATCATCATGATGGTGGTTGCAAGGTTTTACAGGAATGATAACCAATCATTGGTGGTTAGTTGATCATTATCCAAGATCAGCATAGGAACTAAGAAGAATGGTTGTAATGGAGGTCGTAAAGTAAATGAGAACTAATGGCTGACTAGTTGTCATGATGAGCAATTATGGTTCAAAGAGGATTCGAATGGTCCCTGATCGATACTCGTCAATGGTGATCAGGTCAACGGCTAGAGTATTGGACTAGTTGATGGTTGGTCAGGGTACTGATGGTTAGCACCTCTTTAGAGTCATGGTTGATTATGATGGATAATGATCAATGGCCCACAAAATGGTAGATTATTGTCCATAGTGATTCAACACACCAGCTTTTGACTTTGCGAAGAATCCACCAGGGTTCATAAGGAAAGATCCGTGCTCCATTTGTCTGAAAACATCAAAACCTGGCGGGGTGCCCAGCACTGGCCCCCTTTGTAGTTGCTCCCCATGATGGGTCCCAACCAGCTCACTAACCGTCATCAGTGCCACCGGTAGCAAGAATGATGACCAGTCCGTTGACAACACACGTACCAACAACAACAACAACGAGGTTAACAAAAAAGCACTAAACACCAATAATTCCTGTAGCAGAAGCCATAACAAGAAAGAACCAGAACAAGAACAGCAACAAAAATAATCAACAACACCCACAGGGATAAATCATATAACGCTATGGTTACAAATTTGTCAGCTTTCTGACACTGGTATAGGGGACAGGTCAATGCCAAGCGACATGGCTCTCCTGCTCCACACTTGAACTCGCAAAAACGACCTGCTGGTCAGAGACGCAAATGCATGGACTTTGATGATATCTGCAATTTGAAACAGCATAGGTGAAGGAAAGGGATGGGATGACGGATTGGGAGGGTGAGTTCTCGTCGTTCTCCGCATCCTCCCGGTATTCATCTAAATAAAGAAACTATTTTTTCTAAAAAATATCCTGGTATCCTCGTTAGTGTGAGCTTACAACTATTTTTTTCTAAAGAAATGAATCACAGATCCTAAATCATTGTCAACAAGCTGCAGAAGCCATCACTGGAAATTTGCAATCTTAGGCATCACTAAGCGCCATCACTAACTATTGCTAATGATGGCTAATTGACCACGTCACTGTTAAACTTCTACAACCATTATCAACCATTATCATCAACAAATCTCAATCACTATCATTCATCATCATTGGTTCAACAGCTTTGAAAATACCTTTACGAGCCATGGGGCTATCATAAACCATCATTAACCACTTCGCTGTCCATTTGTCAACAATAATCACATCATCAACCACCAGCTAAAAGTTGGTAAACATAACTAGGGCAACTACCAAATATGGTAGATGTAACTACATTTAATCACCGCTACTATCAGCAATGATTACTCATTGCTAGTCGGTGTCGAGATATTCTTTGGATGTGAAAACTTCCTCGAAAATCGCCACCAAAGTCTCTGCCTCCAACTCTGTAGACTCCAAAACCTCCAAGTCTTCGAGGAAAGTCTTCCAGGGCCAGCCTCCTCCAGGCCGCCCAGGGAGACTGTTCCCCATCGCTGGGTCGAGCGGCGCATACTTCGTCCCACTCGGACTCACTCATGGGGTCACTGATCACACCGGCAGAGGGACTTTCGACACGCTGCTCCTGCAAAGCCCTGCGGCTTCACCAAGGGGTTCGCAGGACTCTGCAGCCGTCAGTTTTCATCAACCATCATGAACTATGAATTCAAAATTGATTTACCATCACCAATCATGATTCACTTCTTTCAATAACAATCACTCACCAGTATCATCATATCATTAACCATCACCAACCACTAATGAATTCATAAGGATTAAGCATATAACAAGTGACCATCACATAATGGTCGACAACTATCAATAAGCATCAGTCTTTTCTGGATTTTCTGGTTTGCCTCCATGTGAAACATGGGGTTGAACAAGATCGGCCACAGCCTATATCATTAACCATTACTCTTGTTAAACCACCTCTAGCCATTGAGCATCACTAATTCAACCACTGATGAACCAGTTTAACAAAAACCATTAAACCATCATTAACAATTACTGCCATTACTACCATAAAACCATCATTAGTTAAACCATCACTAACCACTACCATCATCAAAGATTACCATCATTAACCATTACCTTTCATCAATCACTAGTTAACCATCATTAACCATCATTAACCATCATTAACCATCATTAACCATCATTAACCATCATTAATCACTAGTTAAAAATCATTAACCATCACTAACAATCACTAACCATCATTAATCATCATTAATCACTAGTTAAAAATCATTAACCATCATTAACCATCATTAACCATCACTAACAATCACTAACCATCATTAATCATCATTAATCACTAGTGAAAAATCATTCACCATCATTAACCATCATTAACCATCACTAACAATCACTAATCATCATTAATCATCATTAATCACTAGTGAAAAATCATTCACCATCATTAACCATCATTAACCATCACTAACAATCACTAACCATCATTAATCATCATTAATCACTAGTGAAAAATCATTCACCATCATTAACCATCATTAACCATCACTAACAATCACTAACCATCATTAATCATCATTAATCACTAGTGAAAAATCATTCACCATCATTAACCATCATTAACCATCACTAACAATCACTAACCATCATTAATCATCATTAATCACTAGTGAAAAATCATTCACCATCATTAACCATCATTAACCATCACTAACAATCACTAACCATCATTAATCATCATTAATCACTAGTGAAAAATCATTCACCATCATTAACCATCATTAACCATCACTAACAATCACTAACCATCATTAATCATCATTAATCACTAGTGAAAAATCATTCACCATCATTAACCATCATTAACCATCACTAACAATCACTAACCATCATTAATCATCATTAATCACTAGTGAAAAATCATTCACCATCATTAACCATCATTAACCATCACTAACAATCACTAACCATCATTAATCATCATTAATCACTAGTGAAAAATCATTCACCATCATTAACCATCATTAACCATCACTAACAATCACTAACCATCATTAATCATCATTAATCACTAGTGAAAAATCATTCACCATCATTAACCATCATTAACCATCACTAACAATCACTAACCATCATTAATCATCATTAATCACTAGTGAAAAATCATTCACCATCATTAACCATCATTAACCATCACTAACAATCACTAACCATCATTAATCATCATTAATCACTAGTGAAAAATCATTCACCATCATTAACCATCATTAACCATCACTAACAATCACTAACCATCATTAATCATCATTAATCACTAGTGAAAAATCATTCACCATCATTAACCATCATTAACCATCACTAACAATCACTAACCATCATTAATCATCATTAATCACTAGTGAAAAATCATTCACCATCATTAACCATCATTAACCATCACTAACAATCACTAACCATCATTAATCATCATTAATCACTAGTGAAAAATCATTCACCATCATTAACCATCATTAACCATCACTAACAATCACTAACCATCATTAATCATCATTAATCACTAGTGAAAAATCATTCACCATCATTAACCATCATTAACCATCACTAACAATCACTAACCATCATTAATCATCATTAATCACTAGTGAAAAATCATTCACCATCATTAACCATCATTAACCATCACTAACAATCACTAACCATCATTAATCATCATTAATCACTAGTGAAAAATCATTCACCATCATTAACCATCATTAACCATCACTAACAATCACTAACCATCATTAATCATCATTAATCACTAGTGAAAAATCATTCACCATCATTAACCATCATTAACCATCACTAACAATCACTAACCATCATTAATCATCATTAATCACTAGTGAAAAATCATTCACCATCATTAACCATCATTAACCATCACTAACAATCACTAACCATCATTAATCATCATTAATCACTAGTGAAAAATCATTCACCATCATTAACCATCATTAACCATCACTAACAATCACTAACCATCATTAATCATCATTAATCACTAGTGAAAAATCATTCACCATCATTAACCATCATTAACCATCACTAACAATCACTAACCATCATTAATCATCATTAATCACTAGTGAAAAATCATTCACCATCATTAACCATCATTAACCATCACTAACAATCACTAACCATCATTAATCATCATTAATCACTAGTGAAAAATCATTCACCATCATTAACCATCACTAACCATCATTAACCACCATTAATCACTAGTTAAAAATCATTCACCATCACTAACAATCACTAACCATCATTAACCACCATTAATCACTAGTTAAAAATCATTCACCATCATTAACCATCATTAATCAACTAATTCAACCACTGGCACTGACCATTTTACCGAAGCAACACCAGTGCCATCGCCTTGGGATCTCCAGAAGCGCATCAGGTGACACGGCCATTGACCTCGGCAAGGGATACGCTTGGAGGGTAGCGAATCACTTGGTGATTCATGGATGGTTTGATGCTTAAGTGATGGTCAAGTGATGGTTAAGTGATGGTTAAGTGATGGTTGATAGCGGTGAATGGTGGTTAAAAAGGGAAGGCTTATATCTCGCAATCGTTTTGACAGCGCTTAAGGATGCTTAGCGGTTGATAGGCAGAAGTAGTGGTTGATCAGTGGTGATGTTATCTTTGATTGATAAAATCAAACGCTTTCGTATTGGCTGGTAGTGATGATGCTTGACTCTGGTGATTCGGTACTACCGAGGACTGTTCCTGACTAGTTAAGTACTATACTTAATGGTCTGATGTTGATTCTTGTCATGTTGACCAACTACCGGCCGCACATCGATGATTCAGCAGGGTTGATACTTGCCAATCCGCCGACCAGTAGGGGAGGTGGTGGATGAACACTGCTGAGAATTCAGTGATCAAAATCAACCAGGTATTTTTTGGGCATGCTGAATCACGGTCATATTGAGGGACCTCGTCATCACCGCGGCGAAAACCAGCAGTTTGCCAGTATTACAAATGGCAAAACTGGCGAATCACAGCAATCAGCCATTCAGCAAATAAGATTCAAGAGTACCATTAATACTATTCACCATTATCAGCCATGAAGCAATTTGCCCTTTAGTAGCTATCCAAATTGAATGGTGATGACATGGAAACGAGAGGACTGCCAAGGGAGACCATAGTGATCAGATGGCAAAGAAGTAAAAAGCTCGCACGAGGAAACAAATCCCACCCCTTCGGGATAGACCGCGAAACGAGGGCAGCTACCGGAAACTGCAAATTTGTCTGGAAATGGTGCACCAAGCGACGCAAACAAATTCTGGTGTCGGAATTCCTGATGGCTCTACAAGCCGTGTGCGTATGCGAGGTTTCTGAAACCGCAACAACATGGCAATTCATATTGGCCAAAGTAGATGCCTTGCCCAAATGGGCTGTGAAGTTCAGTGCACCATGAGAGAACCTCAGGGGTTTGATGTCAAAGAGAGGCATCGCATCTTAGGGCTTCGAGGAGTGTCTTGACTTCGGCCAGAGCAGCTGTGTGGGCCGCTTCGGCACGCGTGAGGCGAGCATCTGTTTGCTAACACATGTTAAAACTCTCTAAGAAGTGGCACGAGGCCCGGCAAAACTTCTGTGACTTTGATCCTTTGGGCCTGTAACAGCTGAACCACGACTAATAGCCATCATTTACCAACATTAAGAATTATTTACCACCATGTCTAGGCATCGCCAATCATGAAACATTCAGGTGTTTGTCAGAATAGGGGTAACCCGAAATCATCTAATATTAACCATTCATACTAATCAGCCAGCCATTTTTGGGGGCCCCCATTTTAAGAAACCACCATCTGAATCACTCCTCTAAGCTGTTGTGATTCAGCACCAGTTTTCCACGAGCAATCACTCAATCCAACAACAAGTGACCGCATCTGCCAGGACCGCTGTCATGGTGTGAGAAAGTAGAGCGAAACTCAGGGCACCAAAGCCATAGCACCTGGGCGAACGAGATCAGAAATTTTGAGAGGTAGTTTCTCTGGTAGATTTTGATAGGCAGTTTATCTCGTAGATTTTGAGAGGTAGATTCATTTCCCAGATTTTGAGAGGTAGCTTGAAAAGATAAAATAAACACTTTTGTAGATTCAGCTGGTAATATCACAGCAGTTTAGGAAAAGGCAAGTTCCAGTTATTTCTATGGTGGATTTTTTCCATGCAATCAGGTTGCCAAAGTGTAATGGTGCATTGATGATTAAGAATGGGTCGGTCACTGGTCAAATGTCAAATTATGTCTAATTACGTGCCAATTACTTGCTGAAGCAAGAGCAACTTCAGCTAGCTGACGCAAGCTTTCGTGATTATCTGCGGTCAATTAAGGGTGGTCAGTGATG
Source organism: Symbiodinium kawagutii (assembly GCA_009767595.1). Lineage (NCBI taxonomy): Eukaryota > Dinophyceae > Suessiales > Symbiodiniaceae > Symbiodinium > Symbiodinium kawagutii. The sequence continues at coordinate 242,171 of VSDK01015717.1, forward strand.
GTTCTCAATTTTTGATGGTCGGTCACAAAGCTGATTCAAAGAATTGCTAACAATGGTCAATTGATGGTGTTGAACTAATGGTTAGCGATGGTTTGTGATGGTTGCAAATGGTTGATTCAAAACTCAAAATGGTTGTAATGACTAATGGCTATGATTAATGAGAAGGATGGCTATGAAATACTTTGGCTCAAAAGAAAGAACCAATGATTGATAATCACTGGCTATTTGATCACTAATCCTTCATGGTATAAACTGCACTTGGTATAAACGATTGTGAATGCTATTGTGGATACACTTGGTCAAACATGAACTAGCTGGTGAGTTGTCAAACGCTGGTGCCTTTAAGATTATTAGTTTGGACAATATCGACCCGTGATGGTCAATGATTAGCTTCTCGCGCTGCTTCATGGGGATTAGCAAGTAGCAATACCAATCCATATTCCAGTTACTGGTGCAGTTCTGGTGGACACGCAACCGAGAATTCGAATGACCAACTGGTAGCTATGGGTCAGTTCACCCTGTACCCCCTCGTGTACCATCTTTCATCATTGTTTTCGCTAGTTTTGTTGGTGAGCTCATCCACCATAAACTTGATAGCTAAAGCCTAGCCCAGCTTTGCAACTGGCAGTACCAATACCAGCAGTTAAATTCTAGCAGGTGGGCGCGTGCTGTTGATTTACATCAAGCTGTTGGGAGATTTCGATCTGCTGGGGACCCACCTTGTACGATCTTCACTTTCGGGCCCATTGAATCAGTTGAGCGTGGGAACTTGGAGCTCAAGGCACTGTAAAAAGGCAAACATCACACCATTGTGCTGGGAATCTAGGCATATTCGAGCACCAGGGGACCTCAAACACGAGAGAAAAGCGACTCGAACCTTAAAAATCCTTGCCTGGAAGCCATGATTTTCCTTGAAGAGCTGTGGGTTTTTCTGGGGTCCAATTGCCATGAATCATCAATCCCTACAGCCATCATACATCGCCTTCCTGGACACGCTGCTGGCAAGCAACAACTTCATGATGGTGAAGTTGCTCAATCGAACGCCCTTGACGTAAAATCCGGCCTTTCCATGTTCAGCTCTGCAGTAGTGCAGACATTGATTCACTTGGCATCTCATCATCTTTGCTGCATGTTGCTTCTATTCACTGCGAACATGTATGCATCCAGCGGGATGCTGTATCTAAAAAGCATTGGTCATGCCACAAAGAACCGTCTTTCAGTTGCACTGGTTGCTTTGCATACATTGCCAATGGTGCTGAGCTACAGAATGGCGACCCGTGATTCTCAAATCTGCTCACATACAAATCTCCAACATGAGGGTTTGTCCAGTTCAATGCTGGTACATAGCAACCATCCAATAACAGCTATTAGCAACCATAGTTAAACCATCATATAGCTACCATAGTTAACCATCATTTAACCATAGTTAATCATAACAGCTATCATTGATAGGCTGTGGGTTCCTATAAACGGGGGCCTCGCTCTGCATGATGTACTGCACGATGTACTGCCGACCTTCGTGCAAGCCATCAACGTAGTCCTGTACCGTGCAGTGGCACGGATAACAGCTGACAATGGAACCGAAGGAACCGAACATAACAATCACCAACATTCAGCACGAAATCTTCAGGATTTATTCTACTCTTCTTGCCAAATAGCTGGATTCCCTCTGTCCACAAATTTGGCAGCTAATAGAATCCTTATGGATTGCCACTGCGTGTATTTGCTTTTCTGCCTAATTTTGCAATACAACATATGCCTGTGTGTACATAATTCCGGCCAGTGTAAAATCGTACAGCGGAATGAACAAGCCTAACTTTTTTGCAACATGATCTATGGTTTCCTTTGTTTTGAGGTTGCTAGTAGTCTCCCTCGCAAACATGTGGCCGCTCGTTGTTGTCATACCATGCCATGGTGCACAGTGAACATGCAAGAAAGGTACCGATTGGCCATCATCAACCATTCATATGTAGATATCAACCTTCACACAAGAATCATCATCATGTATCATTCTCATCTTTAACTTTCATCATTCCATGCTTTGAGAAAGCTTTCCTTCGAATCACTGCATGTTTCAAAACCACAGCGATTGCCCGCTCCTTTAGAGAGATTATCAAAGTGGGCGATGATAAACCACGTCCAAGAAACCAGTATCAATAGGTGGCTTGGCTTGGGTATACTTGAAACAGGACACCTGAACACCATTCGATATTTGGCTTTTTGACCGGAATCCAATCTCATCAATGGCTGACCTTTTTCAACCATTGTTAGCGGTTAAATACCATGATACCTTCGTCAACCATTCTTAACAAGCAATCATGGATTGTATTCATTCCTCTTTGCCAATCAGCATGAACCATCACTAGCCATCATTTGCCATCGCCAATCGTGACTTACCCTGGGCTACACCTAAAACCACGTGGAAAACGACCACTAGTAACAGGATTTGATAGGGCAATCCATCCCGAAATGGCCGCTCTTGACATCTCTGATGCGTTTAATCAGGGAACTCATCATCACTACCATTTGGTTACACGTGACCCTCTGCATCCCTGTCCTCGTGCTCATGCTCTGGGGGAAAATCCTGGGCTTTCGCAACGCTGTTGTGTCGCCCGCAACGTTTCTTGATGGAATGGCACGGAGCGAGATGATGCTTAACACAGGTTAGCAACCATGGTTGATGCTCAACGGAAACACCATGATTGATGGTTGACAATCGGAAATCTCATGTGCAAGTCTTCCACCAGTACCGGCCAGGAGTATGAGGGTGGCATACGTTCACTGCTTTGCTGCTGGTAGCTCCTTAGACCATCACTGGCCACCGCCCCATTGATAAGTTTCCATCATTGACTATCAAGCATTTTCAAGGTTGACCATCGAACATGGGCTGCTCAACCTCCAAAGTGCCTTGCAGAATCGTAAAAAATCAGAATACAACAGATTTGGTGTTAATAAATTTGTTGAGAGTGCTACTCTCATTGAAGAATTATCTTATCGACAATGAATGTCATCATCAACTAATTGGTTATTTCTGAATGTGACCGGAGCATGATCAATCGCCATCGAACCTCTGAACAGAAGTGAACAATTCTGAATTATTACGACCGTATGCTAACAGCCATCAAATGAGTGTTATAACCAACAGTTCTTGAACATTGACCTCTATCCACTATCCACCAGCAACAGCCATTGATGCCACAAATGCAGTGCTGGATTGTTGAGCATTCATGTTAACCCATTGGGTTTTCTTCTACACGCATTTCACCCCTTGTGAGTGAACCATCAGGATTTGGTCATTAACCATTGACCTCTGACAGGTTCTTTTTGTTTCATTTGTTCATGGCTGAGGATTAACCAGTTGTAAATAATCACTAAACCAATGTGACATATCAATTAACCATTAACCAGCATTAATGCACCATCATTAATGAACCATCATTAACCATCATCAACCATCATTGACTTCTACTAGTTGCCAATAATCACTGAATCCATGCCACATGTTCTTTCTTCACAATTGAGATACATTGAGACCATCATGACCCACTGTGTTCAATTTGTGAATATGACGGTTGAAACGATTTTAATCAACAAAATGCATGCGAATGAACAAAGTTCTCAAGTAAGTCAACACCTTATTGTGCTAAACGTGACACACCCATTTGTTGATTAACACAAGCATTTTTTCGCAACCACTCCTGGTGGCTCCGCGTGTAACCAGATGGCTCCACTCCGCTCCCAACGAGATAGCCAGAGCCAGCTACGGCTCTCATTGATAATTAATCAAATGTTAATTGATTAGAAACATTGATTAACAATTGATTGTCACATTGAATCAACTGATTTATTAGCAATTCCTTTGTAACTGTTTATTAATCAATTGGTTGATTAGTAATTTAATGTGACATATTAGTTCATCATATGTGATTCAATTATTCATTCATCAACTAGTTGATTCAACCATCAATGGCAGAATAGCATCAATGATTGTATTATCTACTCGTTTTACACATGATGATTAGGAATTGAATTATAGTTGATTGCTCAGCAATTTCTAGATACTAGTTGATCATTGATATGGTTGATCACTTATAGTAAAAAAATCAAACATAAATCATTGATCAACTAATGGCCCAGTGGCTGGTTACTATGTTTAACCGTGTATGAGCGCCAATGCCAATTAGCAATGGCTGATTAACAATGGAGTGAATCACTAACCATTTTGTTACCAGCACTGCCAGCAATCTGCCAATTGAATTCCCATCAATGTCTGGTAATTTACCATCAAGGTGATAGGGGTTTATTGAGATTAGTATCCCACAAAAGAACCACCATTAATTAACCATCATTAGCCATCATGAACCATGATTCACCATTATTGTTGGTTATCCCTACTATTAAAACAATTACCAACCCCTAAAAACCAACCATTAGTATATATGAACTGCCATCATTACCTGCCATCACTGCCATCTTTAGATTATAGTTACTCAACCCTTGAAATGTCCGCTCTGGCCTAGGCACTACTGGTAACAATCATTAACATCATCAACCGCCAACCATTATCAACCGCCATTTTCTGCTAATAATTGCCAACAAACCATCAACTAAACCATCATAGATCCGATCTAAGCATCATTGACCGTCACGAACCATCATTAACAGGGGGAAACTTTGGACAGATCGGATCTACCAGTCACTGCCATGAACCATTCATCACCATCAATAATCATCAATCAACCGCCATCAACCATCATCATCCATCATCAACCACCATTGACCACCATTATTAACCACCACTAACCACCTTTATGAATCATTAACCACCATTTTTCACCACCATCAACCATCATTAATTAACCACCATTATTGATCATTAAGTACCTTTAACAGTCAGCACCATCATTAGCCACCATCAGCCATCATTCGGAACCATCACTAACCATCACCATTAACCACCACTAACTTCCATGAACTGCTGTCTCCAAATTAAATAACCATGATTCACTAGAATTGTTGGTTATCATTGGTTCTCCCTAGTACCAACCACCATCATTAACCACCACCAACCATCATTAACGGCAACGTCAACTGCTGTCATCATTGACGACCATTGCCAACCACCATCAACCATCATTAACCATCATGGTCATTGATCACCATTACCAATCATTAACCACCATCAACCATCATTACTAATCACTAAGTGCGACAACAATCACCACCATTACCCATGATTAACTTCCATGAACTGGTTATTATTCACTTATGATTGTTGGTTATCATTGGTTATCCCTAGTCTCAACCACCATCATTAACCACCACCAACCATCATTAACTTCCAGGAACTGCTGTCTCTAAATCACTGGCAAGTGATGAACAACATCATCAACCATCAGTATCCATCCTTAGCGACCATTACCCGTCATGAACTGCCACTGCTCAGTAAATCACTGGCAACGCCAAGGCACCCAAGAGTTGACGAAGGGCGCCACACGGGAGCACTTCTCAGATACCGCTGCGGCTCTCGTCAAGGAGTACCTTCACCGCGGCAGGGCACAGGGCGACACGCTGGGGCCGCGTTGGTCCCGTGGGTGGGTGATGGCGGAGATGGTGAGTCATGGCGGTTCAGGTGGTTTCTTGTGGATTTTATAAGGGATGATAGTGGTTAAGAATAGGGGGAATCAACAACAGTAATGGTGAAAACATCATGGTAGTCGATCACCGACCGGTGAAACATCATAGTTTCACTAGTGATTGATGCTGGTTTGACTGAAGGTGAATGGTGGTTTGACTCACAATTCAACTATGGTCTAGCTGAGGGCCCACGATAACCTTAATCTTGATGATGTTTGCGGTGGCTGACGATGGTTCAACTCATGGTTCATGGTCATGAACAAATAATGTGTGATGTTGAAACTAATTCTGAATGATGGTTTCATTGCGGTCATTCATGTTTATCAGCTTAACTAATTATCAGTAATCATTGTATGACAATGATTGATATTCAATACTGGGCGCAACAATGATGGTCAATGGGGCAACGGGGTCTTAGATGGCTGAGTGATGATAATACAGCGGTGAAAGTTGATGGTGATGGTAGTGAAGGTATTTTGTGCATGCTCGAGATACAACCAACCTGATACTCACATCATTAACAAGGGGAATAGGGATATAATCACCAGCTGTGACGAATGATGATGAATGAACAACAGCCTTCATTGTATAAAGAACCCATATTATCATAATGGTGGTGGAGGTCGACAAATTCTTGTGGATGATGCCTGCGCCTTGATTCTTGATGGTATTCATGTCTGCTTTCGGATGATGCTGCTGGTATTCTTGAGATGACAACAACAAAAACAAGATTTGCTGATGCATGACATTTTCAAGACAACAATAGGGATATAGCCAACAGTAGTTGATCATGATGATGATGATGATGATGATGATGATGATGATGCACTGCATGAACTAAAGGTCCAACTCGAACAGTCGGTTTCAAACGGTCCTTTATCGCATCTCAAATGTGCCCTTCTGTGGATAGCCTGCCTCAACCCGTGCAATGATGCTAGCGAGGGCAGTAGGTCAGCAGTCCAGTAACGCATGTCGAATTATTAGCATTGTGCTAGATATGTCTCTTTATCACAAGTATCGCCATTAATTAATCACTAGATATCTATGTAGTATCTAAATCACCACTATCGCTATTCTCATCGCTCTTACAGAATTCATACACACCTGGACCGCTGGCAACTGAAACTTGATCAAAGGCTCCTGGACAAAACATCCTTACATTTCCTGGTGATTTGGGTTGTCCATATCCCATTGCCAGGGTGCATATGAGGATAGCTTAATGTAGAATCTATCTCTACATTAATACAGTCAGTAATAGAGATATCTCTCCATATCTATCTATGGTTTTTCTAAAGCAAAAGATACACACTTATAGATACATACATACTACAAGATGCACATGAAAAACCTAGATGTGTCTAAACATACTAAGCAAGGCCATAGATGTATACAAGATCATCCTTCACCATGGAGCCCCAGCAACCAGACTCTCAGGGAGTCACCCAAGGTTTGCAGCCGACGGACAAGAGAAGCAAAACTGGTGGATAGACCCAGCCGAGCCAAAGCCTCGCCATGCTGCGTGCTGCAATGGCAGCGGTGGGGGGTAGGGGATAGTGTCGTTGTTTTTTTTCTTATTATTGCGGTGGGTTCTTGTTGCCGTTGTTGATTGTTGATTGTTGATTGTTGATTGTCGATTGTCGATTGTCGTTGTGGTTGTTGTTGTTGTTGTTGTTGTTGTTGTTGTTGTTGCTCTTGTTTCTATTGGTTGTTGCTGTTGGTGGCAGTACCCCCGGTTGCTGTTGTACAGTGCAAGAAATGTCAGGGCATCGCCGCAATATCTTCCTTCGGCCCCTGGAAGTACCTGTAAATGTCCACGAGACCGAATCCCTATCTTAAGCAACAAGAAACTACCAAGGTGTGGGATACTACGGTTGTTACAGGTTAGAGGGCTACAGCAGTGGTACTTCCCCACTACTTGGCATTCATCGAAAAACAAGCAACATACCAAGGTTGGCCCAGAAAGAATTCAATTCCAGCATAAGAAACAAGTAATGAGAAGTTTCACTCAATTCTCATTGATGGACCATTATTCACGAACTATTATTGACCATGATCAAACATTACGAGGCATCATGAACAACTTGCTACTGTTAACCATGATTTATTAGCCACCAGCAAGGGAAGTAATTATTGACCATATCACGAGTGATGAGTATGAACTATCATGATTGCTGCTCAGTTTACCTGTTGTCAGATTTCTGGATAACGCACTGTTGATTTTCTTGGACTTTGCTACATTTGACGATCGCGAAGTGAGTTTCACATCTGCACCCTTCCAGTTCGAAATGAACGGTAAGCACTCGCTAAGTAACATGTTGAGAACTGCCAATGATTAACCCATGATGGTTGAATGTTTGATACTCCGTAGTGATGGTTTATAGGGGCACCAGCATCAAATGAACTCATCTTACCAGCTGCAGCTGTTGGAACTGCAAAATATTTCAAAGCAACCTGGATGTACTGCATCCAACAGGTAAAACATAGGTAGAACTCATCCTGATATCTCTGCTGTCATGCTCAAAATATTTCAAAATCATCTCCACTTCACAAGTGACCAACAGATCAGCCAAGATGCACGGCTGGCAACGGATCTTGCAAAAGTTCAGGTTTCGACCACACCTCACAGGGCCACGGGGGGGACGCTGGGGACGGCGGGGGACGGTGGCCCTGAGCCCTGGAAGCTGCGCCATGCTGCGGTTTGCCGCGCCTCGGTGGCCAGGAGAACCAGCGAGGCCAGCGAGCTGGCGCCCAGCACCATGAAACTCGTCTCGATGCGACCTGGGTGGAGCTGGGCGACGAAGCTGCTCCCGTGGTGGTGGTGACTCGACTCGTTGGGGCCACCGTTGAGGAGTTCAATGGCAGTGTTTCTGAGGTCATAGGGGTAGCCCCTAGCTCTCAATCATGCTTTGTATTAAGCATTTGTAGTAAACCAATCATCTTTGGGGTCCCCGATGTTGAGAAACCAACATATCCTCGTTAGCTGCGCGTCCAAGAAATGGAAAGTTGAGCCCAGCATTGCAATGATAAGACATGGGAGTTGCCAGAAGCCAGCTGGGTTTGAAAGATAAAGTCAGAATCAACTCGAGTAAAGCAATTAAAAAACAACCTTTATCAACTACAACACTTTCAGCTACCTGCATGTCTCTCTCTGAATTGGCTTCTGACCCAAGCTTTTGAAGCAAAACGTGCCTTTGCAAGCCTTCGACCCATGGGGTGGACCATCCCAGCTCCGAAACCAGCTCCATAAATAGCTGGGGTTTCAGTATCTTGCGAGATGGAGTTGATTGGCAGTTGGGAGAGTCACACGACTTTTGGCGGACAAGCACTTGAATCAGAGAAATGGCTGACGACGGGCATCTTCTCCTAGTGGCCAGTGTCGAATTTCCAACCACAACCCACCACAGAATCCACATGCTGGGAACAGCCGCCAATAGGAAGCTGAAACGTCCTGATCAACATTTTGCCACCCAGCAGTGGCTAGCAATCTACCCATGTGGAGCAATCGGTTCATATGGCTGTAAAACCGATAGAATATGTGCATACAGGAATATACGAACATGGTCGAAACAGTAATAAGCTTGTGGCTATCATTGTGCATAGTTGTTTGGCACTGAAATGTGGAGGAACTGTCAAATATAACGCGGGGGATAGCTGGGAATCTATACATTTTAGGTACATGTTGCTTGGACGTGCACCCCGCTACCAACTGGTAACTCAGCATGGTTCTGGTTGTAAGGTTTAGTTTAGATACCTTGCAGGCTTTATTACCCTGTTTTAATCCCAGTTAACCACTATTAATCATCACTATGAACCATTGTCAACCATTACTAGCCATTACTAATCATTCTCAACCATTATCAACTACTACTATCCGTTTCCAACCATGATTATCTCCGAGTTTTATCCCAGGAAACTAACCCTGGCCGCTGCACATATTTATGGGCGGTGACGCATGGCTTGCTGCCAAGGCACAGGATGCACATCGGATCAAGGCCTCTGGGTTGAAATCACTGGAAATCTACCCTGGTTGAGGCTTAAATCAATTCACTAGGTGGTTTATCTTGGTATTTAATGGTGATTCAATGTGATAGGTTGGTTTAAAAGTCAAACCACCAGGAATGGTAGCTTGGTTTCGACTTCATCAAGGTTTATGTTGGTATATGATGACTGTTGATCAAGTCATGGTACGATGAATCGGTGGTGATATGGGATGGGTCATTGCCCTGGTGGCCCGAAGAACGAGGAATCAAATTAACTGTTGGGATGCGCACTGCTACCAATTTTTTGGATGGGTAGTATTGATCAGTATGGGTACGTGCTTAGATGATGATAAGGATGTTTCTCAAGTCATAGGGGTACCCCTAGTTTTCATCCAGTTTATTAACCATTTATACTAATAACCAACCACAACTTGAGGGTCCCTCATTTTGAGAAACCACCATATCTCCAAAGCAGTCCCTTACCTTCTCAAATGGCACAGTTTCCATGCCAATTTCTTGGACCAAACAACCGATCACCCGAGATCCATCGGAATCATCCAACCCACGGGAAAATTGGAGGTGGTATAAAGGTTTTAACGCGCGATTTCTCAGCTGAATTTGGGATCATCACCAACCACATATGAAGGTGACTGGCCTATCCGAGCTGCAGTTACTGTCGTTGGTTGTAGGTGAAACGCCAGCAGTAGATGTTGCACGCATTTGAGACTGGGAAAAGCAAACAGCAACAAAAGCAACCACCACGTGTAGCCATTGTCATCAGCCAGGGTTGATAATGATGATCACCTTCCTTCCACTACTATCAAACAATTGTCACTTTCCTACCATCAAAGTTTTGACTTGGTACATTTGGTACATAGGTACCATCAACCATAATGTCAACCATAGGTATTAACCATTAACTTGGTAGGGTACCATTAAGAGTGGGTTTCCCTATTTACCAACCATAATTGGTACTAGGAAAACCACCGGCGACTTGGTACACAATTACTTTTGACACCATGGATGGAGGAGGAATATCACCATGACCAAGAGAGGAAGGACATCATTACCAACAGCAGCTGGTTGGCGGTTGAACACCCCTATGAAAAACATTAGTCAACAAACCAACCATGTGTTAATACTGGGGAAAGCGAAACATGTTTGAAGCCACCAACCAGGCAGTAGTACAATCAACCACTCAGGCAGTAACACAATCAACCACCACCATTCACCACCAACAACAAGGATGTATTAGCCGCCACCACCCTTAACAACAGGGATAAACCCAGCAATATGGCAACAAGCAAAAGAGCAACAAAGGGGAACCAACCCACACAACCCAACTGGAAATTGCAAACCCACCATTTCAAACTAGGTTTCCCATAGAAAATTATCATTTTGAACTTCCACGTTGCTCAACCAGCCGGTCACTTCACAAACGGCAACCGTGACCGCTCCTGCAGGATGTTCCACTCGTCCATGGCAGCGCAGATGTCTTTGGTGTCGAAGAAGTGAGCGCTGAACATGTCCACGGCCAACTCCAAGCCCGAAGAGACCTGATCTGCCGTCGTTGACGTTGCCCGCCCTCCCGGTGGAGACTCTGCCGGTGATCCTGTTCCACTTCAATATAGCGATGGTAGATGCCCAACTAAACAACAAGACAGGGTATGGCTGAAACCAATCATCATGAACTTGGTGGTTTCTTCAAAAGGAGGTACCCAAAAATGCTTGGTTTATCAATGAACAATGATCAATATTGGGATGATTTTGGGGTACACCTATTTCAGAAAGCATCATATCTGAAATAATGAGCCAACAGTCTTCACGAACAGTCGGCCATGGGAATTCCCAACATGTGACACTGAAAAATCACAAGCACCAAAAGCCTTCTGCCAAAGGGTTGCTGGCGACTTCTGGATAACCTGCCATCAATCGTAGGGCACGCCCAACAACAAGGGCTGAAACTTGGGTTGAACCAGCAACATTTCGTCAACCACCATTTCTGGTTGGCTATCATCATTGAGTTGATAAGTTTCCGGTTGGTTATCATCATTTAGTACTAAATTGCCACAACATCCTTATGAGCACCAGCCGATTCTGGTTGGTTTCGGCTGGTGACCATACACGGCGTGGGATCTGATGGGCACAGCTGTTCCAGCTCAGGGTTAGGGTGGCATGCTGGACAGATTCTGCGCAAGTGGACATGGAGGGTTGTAGGCACGTTTGAATAGAAACATATGCACAAACATGGAGATAAATAGACACATATAGATTTTTCAGACATGTAAAAAAATAGACATGTAAAAAACCTGGATGCATGAATATAGATAGAAATGCAAATGCTAAAAAATGCATACATGCAGCTATAGAGGCATTGATATGCCGTATGCACGCATGTGACGAGTTTATACCTGCACCTGCTATCTACACACTCACATTACGTGTATGAATTATGTAGACCCAAACATGTCATTTTTTGTTGAAACATATGTTGTTAGATGGATGCAAGTGTAGCACTACATACTGAAACTCCATATTGCAAACGGTTCCACCTGATAGGCCAACCAACCAAACCACCAACAAAATCAAGCAACCAACGAAACATCCACCAACCACCGCAACCAACCATCGCAACGTTACGTTCGATCTGCGCCAGGCACATGCAACTGCACATAGAAGATGGCGACGGTTCCCAGCATCGCAAAGCCATAACTTCCCAGCAAGACCAAATCCTGACATGGCGGCCCCAGGCGGCCCGAGAACCGGTGCCTAGGCTAACAAGCTTGGGAGCATACGGGTTCATCGGGTAAGCAATGACAACAGTAACTAGAGGTTAATTAGTGGTTGGATATTGTGGATAATAGACAACAATATGATGATGATGATGATGATGATGATGATGATGATGATGATGATTATGATGATGAAAATGGTTGGATATGATCCCCTATTCCTGACCACTGAAAGCCCCTTTAAGAACAATTTCTAAGGGTCATCAAAAGCTAAGCGATGGAAAACCACCTACCGTTCACCACTTCACCAGGCCCCCCTGGCCCTTTGCTTCTTGGCCAAACGCGCCTCCCACAGGTTACCGTGCAGAAGCCCGGTTTCAGGGCGGCCAAAGTAAGCGGACAGGATCCTGGTCCATCGGGTCCGGGTGAAGATGGATCTTTTGGGGCGGTTAGTGATGGTTGAGGGTGGCTCAATGATGGCTAGTGAAGGTAAAGGCTGGTTGGCGGTTTGGGGTGGTTAGTGACGGACCAGGATGGAACCTTAGTTATGGTTAGTTGTTGTTAATGATGTTTCAGAGTGGTCAGAAATGGTTTGCGATCGTTAATCATGAGAAACTCTGTAGCCAACAATCACGCAGCTAAGTATATAGTATTACTGTTGTGGTGAATGATGATTGATAATGGTGAATAAACATGGACAGTTGATGACAGTTGTGGGGAATGATCATGGTCCATGTTGCTACTACTTGTAAGAACGTATGATCAGCCTCCTCTCCCTAAAACAATCACCTCGGAACCTCTGCTTCGCAGGGAATTTAAGCACGCAGGTCTAGGCTTCTGTGTGAAACGTTTATGAAAAATTGTAGGAATAGATTTCCTACCAGCCAGAATAGAATGCTTTGTAGTGATTGACCGGTCTGAACAATGCCTATGTGGACACTTCAAGTTGAGTGATGGACATCTTTTTGAAAAAATGCAGTTCCAAACCAGAACAACACGGCTTGGAATTAAACACAAAATCTTGATACTTCTTGATGCTTCAAACAATTTCCACACCTAAAACGCCTTGCTGTTGTTTGCGTTTGTGCCCTAATAAGTAAGCTATTGATGGATCGGACTGTTTTATACAAATTGATCAATTCCTGCCAAATGTTTGGCCAGCTTGGAAGCGTGTCCCCAAGCATTCTGGTTTAAATTTCCAAGTTCATGGGCCGTGATAATGTCCATTGGAAACGAGGCACTATCTATTAAAAACAGGAAGAATCCACGGTAGGATTTGGTTATATGATTTTTTCCAACTTTCTAGCCGTCATCATCCACTCAATGTTCAATGTTCATCTGTATAGCCTACCAAAGGGTGTTATCATGGCTGCTTGAATTAGTGGCTTATAGATATATCTTTAGTGGTTATATGGTAAATCAATCATATCCCAAAACACTAAAAACCAAAGTTAGTGGGTATAAGCCATCCAGTTGATCATGGTCACCATGGTGAATTGATGGCGAAGGAGTGGTTCAACACTGGTTGATGAGAAAAGAAATTGTCACTTATCAACTATCAACCTCAGAATTATCAAACCAATCTCAAGCAAACATTACTGGTGACCATTCCTAGTTATCAAACCACCATCAACCAATAGAGTTGCCAGCGTTGTAACGGTGTCCGTATTCCCCGTAGCTGAGATCGCCCTTGGTCGCCATCCAGGAACTTCTGAAGCAAAGTTGATCTTGAAATCAACCGTCACTAGAAATGATTGACAATCACTAGCCATCCCTAACCATTGAGTAGTTGGTTGACAATTGCCAATTGATACCGAAATATCTCCATTGCCGGGTGGTAATTAACCATGGCTAATCACCTTATTCTCACTGGTAACCCCGATGTCATGCATTGACCATGAAGTTGGCATGGATCTTTCATTGGTTCTTGATATCGCTGACACTCACTAACCCAAACACCATGACTGCAAATTATCACGAAAATGTTGTCTATTCATGGGCTTGCTATTGTTCATTAAGGATCCTGCTATCTTTGGTTCCTACGTCCTTGTTCGTTGTATCACTGCTGGATTGTCCGTTCATGGCCCCATTTTCCAGCGGGGCCTCGCCGCCCTCTTCGCGCCGCATGATGTCTGCCTTGCAGTTGTGCCGCGTCCAGGCCTCTTTGGCTGCAGTCGACTTGCTTGCAAACATTGCCCTTCACTGGTCGAAGATTATAATTCCCCTTCTCGGTCGGGCCGCTGCCTACTGCAGTTGATGTCCAGTGCAGCTTGCAGGCTTTGAATCGTTCTCTCTTGCTCAGAGGAAGTCCTTCTTGCCTTCGGATCTGCTGCTTGAAGCTGATCTTCGCATGCTGCGCGCCACGCTTGTGCACGTGGCCCGCAAGTCAGCCTGCTCGCGGGCATCCTTCTCCTGCTCCTCGCATTTTAACCGAAGACGCTGTACCTCCCATCGTAGCTCCTCGGTTGGCGCCATAACAGCCATAGAATGTCCCCGGAGGCACTGTAAAATGTTTTTTTCTCGGCCACTCCGCCATCTGAGGCAGTAGTACACGCGGAGATATAGAGAGCGAGGGCCTCAGTTGGTTCTGTCCAGTGTAGCCAACATTCAAGGACTAAGTATTGCACGTCCTTGGTGGTCGAATTGGGTCGACCATTTCCATGATGGAATCTGTTGCCTGAGGCTCTTCCATGTCCTCATCTTCCGATGGCTCCAGCAAATGCAGTGGCACGCCCAACCTGGCAAATCCACCAGGTACTGCTGAGCAAGGCGCATCCCCGTGCACCTGAAGAGGTTCCAGCATCTTCGACATCATCACGCTGCGCCACTTCTTTGGACTTAATGTTCCCCCTTTGAACTGCACTCCTTGCGCCAAGGCGACTTCCTTCCCATCCTACCATGTGCTATCTATTTACTATAACGCTATGAGATGACCCGAGTGTGATCATCATAAACTGCAGTTGTTGCTACCCAAGGTTCTGAAGTCCCCATTACTGCGGTTATACCACTTATTGGCAGGTGAACTAATTACGGCTACTAATCACTTCCTGGAGACATAACTGGGAAATGGCCATGGTTGTGAAATCTAAAAGGTGGCTGAACTAATCCCGAACTAATCATGGTGATTTTCCATTGCCATGTTAGCAACCATTATTATAAGCCGCTGATCAGTGGTGGAACCCCAGCTGGGAGACTTCATAATCACCATGGTTACCAACCATACTTATGCCCATTCACCATGCAACCATGGTTACATTCACTTAGTCCCATTGATGATACCACCATGGATCATACACTTATAATCACCATGGTTACATAATCACCATGGTTACATGTCCATTGATCTTACCACCATGGATCATACCCACAAACTAACCGTGGTCACATTCACCACGTAGCCGTGCGATGATCCACTCGCCTGGAAGTCACCATGAGAGCCCACAGTCCTGGTGGCGCGAAAGCGTTTGCGACGTGTCGTCACCAGCGGAGTGAAGAGCGG